>BMAU01006289.1:0-132209 GCA_019973935.1 Trichonephila clavipes
AAATAGATCCGTACCCCATGTACCCATCTTAAAGTCTGTGGTTGGATGAAATTCACAAGATAAATGAGAAGTTTTTCCACATTATGTTTCACTGTGACTTTTGAGCAACTTTATTGAAGCCTTTTATCTATAAATCCAATCACTTTAATTGGTCAATGCATTTTAATATACATTGGGAACTATATTAAAGTCTAATAATCTGCACTAGTGATCATTCTGTCTTAAGTCCTTCAATGCCTGGCTACTTCATTTTATTATCTAAACACTGGTAATTTTTTATTTAACTTCATGCTTTTCAATTTAATTCAGTTTTGTAAGGAAAAAGAATTACAATGAAAATTGGTATCAGTACAATGAGAATTATGAAGTTTATCTCAATAGTGTAGATTTTTTACATCTGTAACTGAAAAGTGTTAATTGATCTTCTACAGAATAATACATCATATATATAAAAAAATGACAACTTAATATATTACTTTTTTCAGGTTATGCTTTGTATTCTCTGAAATTCTTGATGATTCAAAACTGTTAGCTCTCTTGGTTGTAAAGTCATGATCGGAATGGTTAAAATCTAACAGAATTGGTTTTTCTTTTTTAGCAGACAAAATATCTTCCTTTCTTGATGCATCTGAAAACAATCAACTTTGTACAATATAATTCAATGCTTATGCATCACAACATACATGCAGCATGAACATAATGATTAAATAAATTTAGTTTATTATAATCTTCAGCACAACATATCAAGGTTAAATTCCTGATCCTAGGTTAATTTCCTTATTATAAGCAAAGTTTTATTACACATGAACAAATTTGTAAAAATTAAACTCATCCAACAATCAAATGATTTTGCTGTATTTACTTATCAGTGATTATTATTTTTGAGGATATGGAATTTAAATACAAGAAAAACTTTCACAATTTTGGCTATTACCTTTTTTTAAAACAGAGATTTCATTAATCAAGAACTTCAAGAGAAAATGTAGTACTTTTATCAATGAAAAAAATTTCCAAGTAAAAAAAAAAAAAAGATTATGCTCAATAAAAAAACAAAAACAAAAAAAAAACCACGACTACACAACAGCATTTACAAATCAAATCAAATAATTTAAATAATGAAAACTAGTTACTTCCTATTTTGAAGAGAGAGTCCACTTTCAATATTTAATGATCTTTTAATGAGAATGATGAGGTCTTCAAAATATAAAGCTCTCAATTATAAAGTATTCAGACCAAATGCTTAATATATTTTTTAAATTCATAATGAAAAATTTTTGTACATGTACTATAAATTTCAAAATATCCATACTTTACCAAGGTTTGAAGTTAATTTTGATCAGTATCTACTAAAGTTTGACAAGATCCAACTTAACATTTTTTTTACATTAGTAGCACATACAGGAATTCACTTGTGTTTAAATCTTCCAACTAATAAATTTTTTCTTTAAAGCTATTCAAAATTTAATAAAACATGGAATCTCCCCTCTCCCTTAACAAACTTACAAGCAAAAATGCTATGCAGTATAATATTTATTATACACAGTATTACTGTTATTTTTATTATTTTATTCTCTTACATTTAATATTATATTACTTTGCTGGACAAAATAATTTTTTTCTAACCAAGATTACGTTAGGGGCGATAAGTTTTTATAAGTCACAATTATAACTTAAGATTTTTTTTTCTTAATGCTAATAACAAAGATGTTATAAATGGGTAAAAACCATAAATAAATGTCTTTTTGATACTTTTTTTGAGAAAAGACTTGACCAGAAAGAGTTTATTCAAAGTATCCAACAAAATTGAAAATACAATTCTCTATAAAAAAACAACTTTTGTTTTTATTTTAATATTTAACATTATTAAGCCTTTTTTTATTGCACAATAATTTTGAAGAGTTTGAATATGTATTTTTCTCATATCTATAATCTGTATCAACTTTTAAAAAGTTTATAACACATAAAACAATAGATACTTATATTTTAAGAGTATTATCAAGTAAAAGGAAATAGAATAACTTTTTAGTAGAGTTATTGTTTGATTTTTCCTCTTGCAACCACTTCTCAACATCACTTGAACTTTTTGCAGGGTCTTCATAACACAAAAATGAACTCCAGTTGGAGTTTCATGGAGTTCGTTAAAGACTGTTGATACTTTTGACTTTGGGAGTATTAACTGCCCCCAGAATGCTTTCCTGTCATCAGATTTTCATTTGCAATATAAGACACAGTTCCTCAGATGGAGAGGATCCAGTGGCGTAACGTACACCCCCGTACTGCAGGGGGAGGGGGCAAGGCTTCTAGGGAGCCAAAGCTAGACTGACGCCATTAACGTAGAATTTCACAAAATTAGCTTTACATTTTTTAAATTCAATTTTTAAGCGATTTTCAAATTGGCGATCTAACATCATTCTTGATTGCTTATTAAATACCTTAGATCCAATAACCAAATCAAAAAACATTTTAATTTGCTGTAATCCCCACGACGAAAGAGATACTTTTCTTAAGTGGGTTTTCTTTCCAAACCTTAATTACTAACAGATAAAAAGAAAGTCAGATGGAAAATTGAATAAAATGCTAGAAAGATAAAAAAATTCATCACTGTTTTTTTAGTATACTTCATGTTAGCGGTAGGGAGAAAAGAAAACATGTTACTTTTTACTGAAGTAGCAAAGTAACTTATTGGCGTCTTTATCTCCCCCCCCCATGTATTTCATTTTCATTTAGCGAACTCATAAATAACGTACATCTGTTATGCTTTTTTCATGAAAAATAGTATTGCGATAATTGAAAATGCACAGAGAGCATTTTAAATGATTACATAGTCTAGATTTATGATTTAGAAACCCATATGCCCACAGAAATTTCCGTAGATTTATGAGTATTTAATCAAATAAACCATAATGAGAAATGTTTCAAAAAATTGTTTTTAGAACATATATATTTTTATATTCAATGCACTTCAATATAGGGAGTGTTCCTTCGCTGTTAAAACATTTTGCTCACTTTTCTCTCTTGTAATATTAGAACTGTTTTTGTAAACGGAATTAATTATTCTGGTTCTTATATAGTTATTTTGTTCTTCTCCTTCTATTTACATGCCGGCCCTTTGACAACTCACTTTGATGGTGAGGTTGAAGCTATACATATAGCCCTTCAGCAACTTGCTGTTCGTCTTCCCCCCATTGAAAGAGCTGCAATTCTTTCAGATTCTACTTCTGCCCTTCAGGCTTTGTCCAACTATAATGAGAATAATTGTTTATGTGTGCAGAACTGTAGAGAACTCCTGGAAAAGATAAAAGGAAAGATCGTCTTTCAATGGGTACCATCCCAGTGGTCTTTGGGGAAATGAGAGGGCAGACTTTTTGGCAAAAAAGGGAATGGGTATCCTTCAGAACTTTCGCAGAGACCTGACACTTCATTCTGCCAAACTGGAAATTAAAAGGATTTTTAGGGAATCATTTCGCCTTACAGCTTCTCGTGTTGCTCGTGATAAGCCTTGGAGTAAACTATGTAAGAAATCTCACGGTATTCCAAGTTCTCCTCGTACTGCTGCTGTGGCTAAATTTAGACTTTTAACCGGACATGACTGCCTTTGTGCTCATCTGTTTTGTTTTAACTTAGTGACTTCACCTATCTGCGTTTTGTGTGACACTGGACAAGACATGACTGCCGCTCATTTGGACGAGTGCTCTGCACTGAATGATCTTAACGCATTGTAAAAAGGTATTGGAGAGCCCGTTGCCTAATGACTTGATGGTCAATGGCCCATTTGTAAAATAAAATATAGTTATTTTGTTAAGACAAGAAGAAACGCAGCCCTAAAATGAGTGGAGTTAAAAAAAAACTGAGTGGTTCTCAAAAACGAAAAATTCGAAAGGAAAAGGAGTATAATATTAATAGCAAATATGCAAAATTGGATAACTTTTTAATAACTGCAAGTTCATCATCTTGTGCAAAACTTGATGAACAGGGTCAAGCTCATCCCGAGATTCATAAACGAAGAATTTGGTAAGTGATACCTTTTTTCTACCATAAGGATCTGAAATCGAAAATATTATTTTACAGTGCTTGTGTTTTTCTTAGTATATCGTTTTTATTTAAGTTACCAGGTTATCAGTCGACTGTTGTTAGATTTTCCATTTTTTAAATACTATAAATACTCTAATGTTAAACGTTATTTACTTTGTTTACTCAGACACAGGTTGATTTTATATTCAGTTATAAGTTTAATATTTAAATATTTTTACGTGATGTGTAAAGGTACATTATGTTATGGTTTTGCAATTCTTTGTATATATATATATATATCCGGCTTGGGGTCCAAGATCTGACCTTGCAGGGGGGGGGGCAATTATTTTCTGTTACGACACTGAGAGGATCCCAAAGAGCCCAGTAATGTTTCATGGAAGGATGGAAAGAGGCGATGCCTTGATAGCTGGGTTTTCTGTCCGATGACACTTTAAATTCTACAACTCTTTATTTTAGGATCCGCTCTCGTCACAACATGGGTCTGATTTTGATGTTAATGGCATTGTAACTTGGGAGACTACAGAATTTATCCTACCTAAATTTCTTTTTGACTTTAGAGCAGCATTTGCAGTTTTCCAGGCAGGGTCTTCTTGAAAGAGGGTCAGCATTTCCAAGTGCTAATCCTTTTTGGTGCCTACACTCGATTGCATTTGTACAGTGGCAATTTTCTTTATTCACTCAAGGGCAGTTACTTCTGAGATGTCCTATTTTCCTACACCAACAACACTTGATGCTGTGTTTCCTCTGATTCTGACATTGAGCCCGAAATCTAGAATTTCTTCTCTCGGTTTTATAATCGCCTTCATGCAAGAAAACTCACCATGAGCATCTAAAGCCACTCTCAATTCTTGAATGGAATGGCAGTCTCTGTGACTGGCTTGAATGGTGACATCCAATTTCAGGGCAGACTTAAGGTCTTGTACATCTGTCATTCTTAAAGTTCGTTGGATTACTGCATCTTTCAGTCTGCCCATGCAGTACTGTAGAGAAATAATTTCTCAACCTATTTGCTGGGTAGTCAGTGAAAGCCATGTTTGCAAGTCTTTCTATTTTGGAATACTCCTGCAAGCTTTCTCCAGTTTTCTGGTATTTTGTCTTCATCTGTAGGCGTATATGATCTTTGAAGTATTTCTGGTCAAACTGAAGATCCAGAGCACTGTAGAGGGGTTTAAATTCAGCCACTCAGTGTCAGGGAGAGTATGTAGTACGTCAGCAGCTTCTCCTCAAAGAGATGATGCTAGCTGGCACACTTTGACCTTGTCAGTCTATCCATTGAGTTATGAGAATTTAGCGAATTGTGTCTGGTATACCTGTCAGTTGGTTTTGCTTTTCGAGCTTCTACTTACTGCGTCACAATGTAAAAATTACCAGCCACTTTTTCAATCCTTTCATTAACTTGCCCTCTATAATTTTTTCCTCCATTTTGTCTTCAACTACTTTGATTTTTTCTTCCATTTTTACAGCTATTCTTTCCACACAGTCAATTTTCTTTTCTAGAGTACTCCTTAGATCTTCTTGACATTTCTGTATTTCTTGATGGCCTTTCATCATCCTCTGCTTCAACCCATTTTTAGTCTCTTCTTGGCTGGCTTGAAGCACTAATCTCTTTGGAGGCGTGGGTTTGAATTCCACAACTGCCACCAAAAACTGTTGAGTAGACTGGGGTTTGTGGATTTTATGCCATCCCTCTCAAATAGTAAAATAATTCTGTAAGAGCAATGAAAATTTATTGTAGAAAAACAATCCTTAAAATACTGGATACAGCACTAAAATTGGCACAGTAAGTTCCAGAAGGTTCTCAACTTTCTCCAACACTCAGAGACAACTATCTAAAAATAAAAGTACATAGTGTTAAAGTTTATCTGCAAGCAATCACTTGCAAGTAAACTTTTCAAAAGCTGAAGTAAAACTGACTCAGTTTCAGTATGCAACCACTACTTATAGTCTGTATGGCTACCTTCCAGGACTTCTATGAAAAATCCGCTTACATCATACATGAAGTTATAGACCTTCCAGTTATTTCAAGAAGTATCCATAGAGTCACCAAAAATTATGCCAACATGCCTGTATATTGTTAATATTTCACCAAGTTTCCATTGAAATACCACTATAATGTAAGGGACAACATTGCAAATATTACAGTATTTATCATACAGTAAATGCAACAGAAAGTAATTTAAACTTATTAAACATTCAGATATAAATTATTTACACTATTTAAGATAAAATTCAGTATTAATTACACAAAATTTGTAACATTACCATAGCCCAGAAAATGTGAGTTTTTCATTGATGTTGAAACAGCCTTAGAATGAGTAGGACTTGGAGAATCTGAAAAAGACAAGATAAATTATGAGCTAATCAAGTAATCAACTTATGAAAAAAGGAATTAAACATTATTAAGTGAATTAAAAAGAATATTAAATGAACATAGAAATACATCTTCAAACTTTGTTTGGTACAGTAAAAGAAATTCTCTTGGAAAAAAGATCATCAAGTAAAAAAGCCATCAAATGTTTAGAGAAGTTTTACATTCTGTTGAAATGTTCTGTTAAGGCCAAATACACTGCTCAAAAAAATTAGGGAGCAAGCAAAAAAGTGAAGAAACCACTGTAGGACTTCCAAAAATGGGCATAAAATGGAGCACACAGGTGTAACAAAATGCAACACAGATAAAAAAGAGCAAAAAAAAATGTATGGGAACTTTTAATTCCTTGGAATGGTCTGAAAACCATAAAATAAAGCTTCAGGACGACAATTTAGTTACATGTAAATGACAAAAAACTGATTGTGAAAATGGAATTGATACAGGGTTGTTTAATATGGTGTGTAGTCCCTTTGAACTGCCAAGACTGCCACACACCTGTTTAGCAAGGATGCCATTAGGATATCGATGAGACTTTGAGGAATACTGTTCCACTCTTGACAAAGTGCCATTTTCAAGTCTATCGTAAGGTACAGCATGGGGTCTAAGGATCTCATGTGTATGTGCTTTGTCATGAGCTGTCAAATTGCCATTCCGAATTATATGCAAGTCAGTACATAGCCAATGCTGATTACAGCCCATACCATCAAACCACCTTGTCTGTAATGTGAAATTTCCTGAACAAACTTAGGATTATTTCAAGTGCCCCTTTCTTGCCATATCAAAACACATTTGATGTCACACTCTAACCTGAATTGGGACTCAGTGGAAAACAGCACTTGATTTCAATCACTTTATATCCAGTCTTAATGTTCAACAGCCCTCTTGCTTCGTGTAACATGATACCTTGCTATCAACAAAACACACCATTGGTCTACATGCATACAGATCAACCACATGAAGCCTATTTTGGATTGTTTGGCTTGAAACTCTTCATCCTGTTGCCAAAAGAAACTGTCTTTCAATCTTTGTCACATTGGTTGTTCTGTCTCTATGAGCTGTTAACAGGATATATCAGTCATTATTTACTAAGGGTAGCATGTGGACAACATTGTCCTGGTCAACATCAAACATGCCCTGTTTCTTGGAACACAGTCTTGCAATGACACTTCTGCCCACTTCAACAGTGTCTACTGCAGTTCTTTGTGTTTGCCAAGTCTTGGATTACAGCAAATCATGTTGTCATTTTTCAGTCACCTTTCTCAAAACAACAATAGAAAAGTTTACTTTCACTATAAAGACAACTAAAAACAACAACTTCTACGAAATCATGACTTTTGCATTTACACCTTTTTACTGGTTTTACTGGTACACCTTTTTACTGGTTACATCATGAACATTGATTTGTATATGAAGTTTTCTTCTGTTTTCTGCTACACTTTAGACCATGGATGTTTTATTTTATGTTAGTTATAAGAAGAAATATTTACCCCTTCACTTTATACTTGAGTGGTAAGAAGGAAACCATCTTGGTGCTGCTTTGATTGGGACAAGCTGTAGGCGAAACGAAATGATTCTTGCTGGGCTTTGCAGTGGACACATGCGAGTTCTACAGCATGTAGCAGGTCTTAACGTTTATCCTCCTAGTCTGAATTGCAATGGGACCCAAGCTGGTCTTGCCAACAGCTTGGCTTGTATTGGATGCCGTAAGAGCCAGCTGCTCTCAAGTCCTGCAACAGTCCTTTGTTGTTTAAATAGACACAGGTTCATAGATGTTTAGATGTTTCAGTCGATCAAAGAAATATTTGCCTAATTCTGTTAAATTCATGGGCCCCCTAAATTTTTTGAGCAGTGTTTTAAAGGACTGTACTGATGCTTATCAAACCACACATTTGCTTATCTTAAAAAGTTGATCTATATTTACTTGTTTAGATGTTTTAATTACTACAGATGTTTGCGCAAATAGTAATTTTTTCCACTAATTTTATGAAAAGAAACAAACTTTTGTAGTTGGAAAAATCATCTGGAATTTATCTTCATTATATCCGAATCCATATTCCATAGCATTTTCAAAAAGATATTGGAATTAAATTTTTCCATTTAAAATTTTTGGAAAAAGAATATTTGTTTTTTATTTATACCATAGTCTTGAAAATGTGAGTTTTCCATCGATATTGAAACAGCTTTCGGATCAAAGGGACTTAAAGAATCTGAAAAAGGACAAGATCAATTATAAATTAATGAAATGAAAAACATATGAAATAAATCTTTGTTCACAAAGTAAAAGCAAGCACTTACAGTCAAAAACAATGTGTACAATTCTATTAAAAAATTATCTATAGCATCTATAATGTAACAAATAAAAATTATTAAATGGAATACAGTGAAAAACAATGAAAATTCTATATTCTGAACATGGATGACATTTCTTTATTGCATAAAAAATGTTATTTTAATGCTAGCATATAACTCTATGGTTTTAAATTTTGTAATTTTTAAGAACTTTTTTTTATCTTAAGAAATAAGTTTAGAATAGATAAGATAGATTTTTAGATAAGTTAAAAATAAGTTTTTATATTGTTAGAATCCTGCCCCCTCCACCAATGCAGGAGTGCACATTACACCATAAATACATGAGTACTTTGAGTCTAAATAGGTTTCCTGTATGTCAGGTCTTTAATAGCATCCGAACTCTAAGCCATGAGACTCAACAGACATAAAGCTGGCAGAGTTCACAACTATGACTACTAGGCTAAAGCAACCAAAAGAAGAGATGGGACAAGCAGAATGTAAATACATAAATTATGTAACAAAAAAAATTTCTGACTGACCTGCCTCAATATTCTCAAATCTTGATAAGGATTGCTTCTTTTTCATTAAACTTGATCTGCATAAATCTGAAAAAAAAATGTAAAGAGTAAAACTTCAAAGGCGAAAATAATAATACTGTAGCAGAATTTGAATAAAAAACAAGAAACACAGATGCTTTTTTTTCCTTCTGAGATGGGTTACATCTTGAAATAAATACCATTTGTAGTTAAAATTAAAAATTCTTACTATTATTAAATTACTTGAATTTATCTCTTATTCTAATACCAGGTATTTTGATCATTACATAGGCTTAAAAAGTTATAGATCTGTGAGTATTAAAAACTTACCTTTTTAAACAGATATTAACAACAGATCATAAGATTTAATATCACTTATTTTTTTTTAATAATTTGTATAAAGCTTTTCAGTCAGAAAAACTACACATTTCTTTTAATTTTTTAGAAATAGTATACTTTATTTGAAATATTTGCCATGTTATTTTTTACTTTATAGACTCGCATTCAACATGAATATATTTTATTAAAAGGTTAATATAAAAGCATTCTAAAGTAATTCTACAACAAACCAGAAGACAAAAAGTATTCTTATTTGAAATAATATAGTAAATTGAAAAAGTACCATAGTAAAATTTTAAAAGCAGGTATAGAAGTTTGAGGAAAATACATAAAAAGTGAAGCTTCAAAAATAAATTGAAGGTAAAGATTTTTAAAACAAGTATTTTACAGAAACAATACTAATAATGTTGGTATCTTTACAAGAAAAATATTGCTTGAAATCTATATTAAACATATTTTTGAGTAAAAAATTATTTTAAAAACTATTTTACAATTATTTGATCAAAATACAAGTACTCAAAAAAGAAGTTAATTATCAAACATTTGTTACATAATTATAATATGCATTTCAGCACTTAATAGCAATTTTCCAAGAAATAAAAAATACTGAAATTTATTACACAAATGCAATCCAAGTTTTGTAATTTATTAAAATATTTGTCAAACCATAACCATTGATATAGGTATAAAAATTACCACATGTATGTTAATTTAAGAAAATCAGAACTGTTAGGTGATTATCTCCCAATATCCATTTCCCAAATAAAACAATCATAAAAATTTCAAATAGCAATACAAATGATGTAATATAACTAGGAATTGACATTTATTTGTGTTGGATGTATCCTCATATCTTAGTAAATACATCTAATGGTAGTTTCCAGCATATTAAGCAGCAATTATATTAAACTCCAGATTTCTGAAATCTATTTTCTAGACCTTAGTATATTCCTGTAACTGTTCATTTTGCCATCAAATTATTCCAATATCCATTATGTCAGTTACTATATTTGTAATGATATGAAAAAAATTTTTGTTGATAGTAACCGATTAGATGTCTATTTCTGACATGTTCAATATTTTACCATTGAATGAATGAATTTTTTTAAAAAAACAAGAATGGATTTTATAATATGCTCTCTTATTGATTATCAATTATTTATGTTCCAGAGTGCTATTTGGAGAGAAATTGATTCACTGAGTTAAGATTATAAATTCTTCAGAGTTAATAGGCTAAATTCATGCGACGTGATAGTCGCATGATAGCTACAAACACATATAACCAGCCATTTAGTTCATAAATTTATGAGACGCCATAGCCACCACCAAATGCAATCAGATGTTTTCAGCCAATCAGTTCAAGAATAATTTTTTTTCCACAATGGAGCTGCAGATTGGTATTCTTACCTTTGCAGGACCTAGTACATTCCCATGAGCTGGTATCACTTAGTAGTGTGACACCATATAGGCTATACCAATTGCCACAAGCAGTTTTGATGCCCAGTCCCCCCAGAGGGAGACACCTGAGCTCTTAAAATGAGAACTTTTTCTAGGAATTTAATTTTGCCAAGAGCACCCAAGGGTCTTTTACATGCCCCATAACCGTACGACATGGATGCTATTGATTTTCTGCATCATGAAAATCCACTGACTTGGGCCAGGGTTGAACCTGCAACCTTGGGTGCAGAAGGCCAGCGACAAACCAACTATGCCACCCAGTCGGCATGAATAAATTATGAATAATAACGTACGATGTAAATCCAACCCTAATTTTTTAACCCAATAAACTTTTAAGTCAGCTAAATGTTTTCCCATCATTTAAAATGTTGTTACTCTATGTAATATCTAAGATGCATTCAAATCATATAAATTACTGTAAATACGAAAAAGACTATAAATAGATAAAATAACTAAATTAATAGGCATAAGAAAAATATAATCTCATAAATTCCACAAAAAAATATTATAAATTCAATTTATATATAAATATGATGACAGTTACAAGAAATATTTTGCAATTTACCATGTTGATAATTCCTGGAACTAAGGCTTTGGTGTTGGGAAACAGATTCTTTGGTATCTAATGTAGGACCTATCAAATAGAAAACATTTATTTTCTCAAATATAAGAATGATGAAAAATAGCAAGAATTTTTTAGAACAAAGGTAACATTTACTTCCAACAAAAAATACACACACCCTTATCTACATTCTCCAGAAAATATTTATCATAGAGAAATACAAGAAATAGAATTTTTAAAAGTTTCAACTAAATGTTAAGATAGGCTTTATAAGATATCAGTAGTGGAGAGTAAAAGAAAATGCAATCACAGTTCCAATATTTTACATACAAGATCTGTACCCCTTCTGTCTGTATTGTGGGATGAACTCAAAGCTACTTAACTGCCAATAGTGCAGTGTGATTGTAATCAAGTAGTTTCATTTATTTGATGCTGTTTCTTTAGTTATGATTATGTTTGCTTTGTGTTATGAATAATTTGTTATACTCAAAGATGTGACCACAACAGTCTTAAGCAGTTTCATAATGTAGTACAATATGAAATTAAATTGTTGTTTCTGTTCACCATTTCCTCCTTTTTCTAAAATGAAATTTTTAAAAATAAAACTAAAAGAGTCTTAAGGAGTTTTTGCTAAAACAATAACCTACCTGAAATGAATATTATTTAGGAAAAATCAATAAAGCTTAAGTTCATCATTTCATCCAAAATTCCTATATAAATACATACATGTTATAACATAAAAAGTGATTCCTGTAGGAATTATCTGAATGGGACATTGGCACATACCTCTGATAGAACATATAAGTGATTAATTTTTGGTAGCCACTAATAACTGAGTGGAGAGCTGCAGTTCACAGTAACAGAAGATTTATATGATGTACAAAACAAAGGACATTACAATGTTAACGCACAACTTTCGTCACTAAACTGTTCATCATAAAACAATGGTTGATCTACATAGGCTACACAAAACACATCACAAATGGATTCATTCACAATATGAGAGCACACATCACTAATTGAGAAAGGATGCGAGTTTCAATTAAAGGAAACAGTGGTAAAATTACAGGATTGCCTGATATTTTCAGTCAGAGTAATGCTTTCTTTCAACAGGAATGGATGAACCACGGCAATAGAGAGCTCAAAATAGAGGTTGACCAAGAATGATGACAGTATTCACACTACCTGATGCACCTTTATCAAAAATTGAGTAACTGAGACACCAGTGACTACAATGACCATTTATAGGGGACTAAACAAATGGCTGTGGACATGAAGGTTATTGCACTAATTGCTCCTTAGAATTACACACTGCCAGGCACATATGCACAGTGGAATGGGGTGTATCCCATCTGGAATCTCAGACTGGAGAATTGTTTTCACTGATGAGTCTTGCTTCGAAATGAACCCAGACGATCAGTTAAAACGTGTCTGGAGATGTCCAAAATGTGTGGCAGTGGAATACTCTCCTGTAATCTGTCTTACAGTCTGACAAGCAGGAGCCATGGACGAGAGTGAAATTTCAGATATCTTGGCCCCTTTGATTGTCAACTGTGGCACCCTTACAGTACACATCAACAAGATTCTAAAACACAATGTTATCCTTCCTTTCATGGTGGACCCCTATACTTACATTTCAACAGCATTATGTCTGGCCACACATAGTATTCACATAATCTTGATAACAAAATAATTAAATTCCTACCCTACTGAGCTTTAGATCTTAATATCTCTGCACATGCATGAAACTTTTCTATTTACCTTACTATGGTAATTAAAATGAAAAATTATGCCATATGTTTGTTATTTTACATTCAAGGAAAAATTCTCATTTCTAAGAATAAACAAAGTATTTTAAAGATGCTGTAATAAGCTAATTTGGAAAGTTCAAAGAGCAATGTTGGTTTGATATCACGCACCATCCAAGTGTGACGTTTCACACTTGGATGATGCAAGGGAGCTATTTTGCAACAATTGGCTCAGGCTCAATACACTGATATGTGACACCAAGTCAGAATCACATGATGACGTTATAAAAACTAATACACGCTTCATTCAGATTAGCATATAAAATTCCTATATTTATACTGCTGACATCTTGTGCTATAGCTTTACTTCTTTATATATTTATTATACATTATTTTAGTATACCTTTCAGGTAGGAAATAGATTTCAAATTTTTTGTTTTATTTTAGTTTATTAGTGTTATTTAGTGAGCTAAACCTCATACAGTAGTTGCTTGTTGTGTTTGTTAATAAATACATATATATTCTTTTATTAAAATTAACAAGAATACTTAATAACTGTAATCAGTATTATTAATTAAAAATTTCTGAGAGGAGTTGTAAATTTTCAATTTCAATCAAAATACTCTTTTAAACTGTTAAGACTATATTAGCTATTTTCTCGTAAATATATGTTGATTTAATTTATTGTTCTAAAATATTACATAATTTATTTTAAATAACATTAATAGTTATATATCATTAAATTAAGGGTCGATTCTAAAAGATTAAAAACAAAGGCAAATTTTTATTGAAATTTAGTAGTATTTTAAAAAATCTGGGAAAAAATATGAATGAGCAAATCATGTTATTTGAAAATACTAAATATTTTGTTCACATTGTTATCTATCCTAAATTCATAGTTTTATTCTTATTTGCATTAATGAATATACATTCTTAAATTTAATGATTATATCTATATATATAAAGGAGAAAATTGGCACCCTCACTGATTAATCACGATATCTCCGGAATTATAAAACCTACAGAATTGAAATTTGGTACGCAGGTTCCTTTCATGGATTAGACATAAGCTAAGAATGGATTTCGCAAAGATCGAATCCCATGGGGAGTTATAGATAATTATTTCCATTATTAAACTATTAGATGTACAGTCTTGAAACTTGGTACACAGATTTCTTTCATAGAGTAGAGATTCCATAAAAAATTATTTTTACAAAAATTTATCTCCAAGGGGCGTTGAGGGAGCTTAAGCATAATTATTTACATTTTTAAACTATTAGATGCACAGTCTTGAAATTTGGTAGGTGGATTCCTTTCATAGAGTAAAGATCCGATACAAAATAGGTTTGGGGAAAATCAACCCCCAAGTGGCATTGTAGAGAATTAAGGGGCATTATAGGTAATTATATATATATATATCTCCTTTTTTAAACTATTAGATGTAAAATCTTCAAGTTGAGTAAGCATATTCCATTCATTGAGTAGAGATCTGCTATAAGATGGGTTTTGTGAAAATCACTTCCTAAGTGGCATCGCAGGGGATTAAGGGGCATTAGAAATAATTATTTCTATTTTAAAACTGTTAGACATACAGTCTTGAAATTTGATGAGTGGGATCCTTTCATGGGGTGTAGAGATCCACTACAAAATAGGTTTGGGGAAAACTGGGGGGATTAAGGGGGCGTAATAAATAAATAAATATTTCCCTTTTTCAACTAGTAGACCCACCTGCTTGAAAATTAGAAGGTATGTTCCTTTCATGGAATAGAGTTCCTGTTTTGCAAAAACCAACCACCAAAGGAGTGGGGTTGCGAAGGGTTAAGGAGAGTTATAGAAAAATTCCTGTTTTTGAATTTAACCCATTTACTTGAAATTTGTTGAGCATGTTTCTTTAGTTGAATAGAGTTCAATTGAGAATGGATTTTATGGAAATCAACTCCAGGGGGAGTTATTGGAGTGTAATGATAGACAAAATTCCCGTTTTCGAACTAATAGGACTATAATAATAAAATTTTTGTTTGAATGTTTCTTTTGTTGGATTGGAATCTGCTAAGAATGCTCCCAATGGGGTTACAGGGCATATTGATGACAAAAATTCCATTTTTGCTCTGTTAGATTCAGACTTGAAATTTAGCAGGCATGTTTATTTTATAGAATAGAGATCCACTGAAAATTGCTTTGGCGGAAATCCACTCGATTATTGGGTTAAGTGAGCCCCAAAAATCTTTCTATTGCTATTTTAGATATTAATAGAAATTATAATTTATGTCCTTTTTATATCAAGTGTCGAGAGTTACTGCTATAAATATATTTTTCAATACAATCGAATTCTTAATGCGGTATCAATAATTTACATATATGTAAACAGTATATATTTATACAACAACATGAAATACCCAGTGAAGTGGGTGGGTAACAGCTAGTAATGATATAAATGATTGTTTAAAGATGGCTTGATTAAATTTATTCAGCAAATTAAGTATTTCCTCTATTTTGTACTAAAGATTTTAAACATTTAAAAAAGAAATAAAAAGAAAATTCTTTGATATTTTATTTTCTAAAATTATTGATTTGTATATTTTAAAATTAATGTCAGTACTTTTTTTTAAGTTATAGTAATATATTAATTATTGGGAGGAATGCATCATTCGAAAAGATCAAATAATTTTCAGAAATATAATTGAATTTAATAATTATTTTCTATAAATGTGTATCTTTTTAAAACATATAAATATTATGGATAGTTTTGAAATTCAATTAAAACTTGCAAGAAAAAAAGTTTCTTGAAGTTAGTGTGGACATGGAATATTTTAGTCCCCCCCCTTCCAATCGGGCTGCAGATTGGTATTCTTACCTTTGCAGACCTAGTACACTCTCCAGGAGCTGGTATCACTTTTTAGTGTGACACCATATAGGCTATACCAATTGCCACAAGCAGTTTTGATGCCCATTCCCCCCCCCAGAGGGAGACACCTGAGCTCTTAAAATGAGAACTTTTTCTAGGAATTTAATTTTGCCAAGAGCACCCAAGGGTCTTTTACATGCCCCATAACCGTACGACATGGATGCTATTGATTTTCTGCATCATGAAAATCCACTGACTTGGGCCAGGGTTGAACATGCAACCTTGGGTGCAGAAGGCCAGCGACAAACCAACTATGCCACCCAGTCAGAATGAATAAATTATGAATAATAACGTACGATGTAAATCCAACCCTAATTTTTTAACCCAATAAACTTTTAAGTCAGCTAAATGTTTTCCCATCATTTAAAATGTTGTTACTCTATGTAATATCTAAGATGCATTCAAATCATATAAATTACTGTAAATACGAAAAAGACTATAAATAGATAAAACAACTAAATTAATAGGCATAAGAAAAATATAATCTCATAAATTCCACAAAAAAATAATTATAAATTCAATTTATATATAAATATGATGACAGTTACAAGAAATATTTTGCAATTTACCATGTTGATAATTCCTGGAACTAAGGCTTTGGTGTTGGGAAACAGATTCTTTGGTATCTAATGTAGGACCTATCAAATAGAAAACATTTATTTTCTCAAATATAAGAATGATGAAAAATAGCAAGAATTTTTTAGAACAAAGGTAACATTTACTTCCAACAAAAAATACACACACCCTTATCTACATTCTCCAGAAAATATTTATCATAGAGAAATACAAGAAATAGAATTTTTAAAAGTTTCAACTAAATGTTAAGATAGGCTTAAAAAATCATAAGATTTTGTTTATCAGTAGTGGAGAGTAAAAGAAAATGCAATCACAGTTCCAATATTTTACATACAAGATCTGTACCCCTTCTGTCTGTATTGTGGGATGAACTCAAAGCTACTTAACTGCCAATAGTGCAGTGTGATTGTAATCAAGTAGTTTCATTTATTTGATGCTGTTTCTTTAGTTATGATTATGTTTGCTTTGTGTTATGAATAATTTGTTATACTCAAAGATGTGACCACAACAGTCTTAAGCAGTTTCATAATGTAGTACAATATGAAATTAAATTGTTGTTTCTGTTCACCATTTCCTCCTTTTTCTAAAATGAAATTTTTAAAAATAAAACTAAAAGAGTCTTAAGGAGTTTTTGCTAAAACAATAACCTACCTGAAATGAATATGATTTAGGAAAAATCAATAAAGCTTAAGTTCATCATTTCATCCAAAATTCCTATCTAAATACATACATGTTATAACATAAAAAGTGATTCCTGTAGGAATTATCTGAATGGGACATTGGCACATACCTCTGATAGAACATATAAGTGATTAATTTTTGGTAGCCACTAATAACTGAGTGGAGAGCTGCAGTTCACAGTAACAGAACATTTATATGATGTACAAAACAAAGGACATTACAATGTTAAGGCACAACTTTCGTCACTAAACTGTTCATCATAAAACAATGGTTGATCTACACAGGCTACACAAAACACATCACAAATGGATTCATTAACAATATGAGAGCACACGTCACTAATTGAGAAAGGATGCGAGTTTCAATTAAAGGAAACAGTGGTAAAATTACAGGATTGCCTGATATTTTCAGTCAGAGTAATGCTTTCTTTCAACAGGAATGGATGAACCACGGCCATAGAGAGCTCAAAATAGAGGTTGACCAAGAATGATGACAGTATTCACACTACCTGATGCACCTTTATCAACAATTGAGTAACTGAGACACCAGTGACTACAATGACCATTTATAGGGGACTAAACAAATGGCTGTGGACATGAAGGTTATTGCACTAATTGCTCCTTAGAATTACACACTGCCAGGCACATATGCACTGTGGAATGGGGTGTATCCCATCTGGAATCTCACAGACTGGAGAATTGTTTTCACTGATGAGTCTTGCTTCGAAATGAACCCAGACGATCAGTTAAAACGTGTCTGGAGATGTCCAAAATGTGTGGCAGTGGAATACTCTCCTGTAATCTGTCTTACAGTCTGACAAGCAGGAGCCATGGACGAGAGTGAAATTTCAGATATCTTGGCCCCTTTGATTGTCAACTGTGGCACCCTTACAGTACACATCAAGATTCTAAAACACAATGTTATCCTTCCTTTCATGGTGGACCCCTATACTTACATTTCAACAGCATGATGTCTGGCCACACACAGTATTCACATAATCTTGATAACAAAATAATTAAATTCCTACCCTACTGAGCTTTAGATCTTAATATCTCTGCACATGCATGAAACTTTTCTATTTACCTTACTATGGTAATTAAAATGAAAAATTATGCCGTATGTTTGTTATTTTACATTCAAGGAAAAATTCTCATTTCTAAGAATAAACAAAGTATTTTAAAGATGCTGTAATAAGCTAATTTGGAAAGTACAAAGAGCAATGTTGGTTTGATATCACGCACCATCCAAGTGTGACGTTTCACACTTGGATGATGCAAGGGAGCTATTTTGCAACAATTGGCTCAGGCTCAATACACTGATATGTGACACCAAGTCAGAATCACATGATGACGTTACAAAAACTAATACACGCTTCATTCAGATTAGCATATAAAATTCCTATATTTATACTGCTGACATCTTGTGCTATAGCTTTACTTCTTTATATATTTATTATACATTATTTTAGTATACCTTTCAGGTAGGAAATAGATTTCAAATTTTTTGTTTTATTTTAGTTTATTAGTGAGCTAAACCTCATACAGTAGTTGCTTGTTGTGTTTGTTAATAAATACATATATATTCTTTTATTAAAATTAACAAGAATACTTAATAACTGTAATCAGTATTATTAATCAAAAATTTCTGAGAGGAGTTGTAAATTTTCAATTTCAACCAAAATACTCTTTTAAACTGTTAAGACTATATTAGCTATTTTCTCGTAAATATATGTTGATTTAATTTATTGTTCTAAAATATTACATAATTTATTTTAAATAACATTAATAGTTATATATCATTAAATTAAGGGTCGATTCTAAAAGATTAAAAACAAAGGCAAATTTTTATTGAAATTTAGTAGTATTTTAAAAAATCTGGGAAAAAATATGAATGAGCAAATCATGTTATTTGAAAATACTAAATATTTTGTTCACATTGTTATCTATCCTAAATTCATAGTTTTATTCTTATTTGCATTAATGAATATACATTCTTAAATTTAATGATTATATCTATATATATAAAGGAGAAAATTGGCACCCTCACTGATTAATCACGATATCTCCAGAATTATAAAACCTACAGACTTGAAATTCGGTACGCAGGTTCCTTTCATGGATTAGACATAAGCTAAGAATGGATTTCGCAAAGATTGAATCCCATGGGGAGTTATAGATAATTATTTCCATTATTAAACTATTAGATGTACAGTCTTGAAACTTGGTACACAGATTTCTTTCATAGAGTAGAGATTCCATAAAAAATTATTTTTCCAAAAATTTATCTCCAAGGGGCGTTGAGGGAGCTTAAGCATAATTATTTACATTTTTAAACTATTAGATGCACAGTCTTGAAATTTGGTAGGTGGATTCCTTTCATAGAGTAGAGATCCGATACAAAATAGATTTGGGGAAAATCAACCCCCAAGTGGCATTGTAGAGAATTAAGGGGCATTATAGGTAATTATATATATATCTCCTTTTTTAAACTATTAGATGTAAAATCTTGAAGTTGAGTAAGCATATTCCATTCATTGAGTAGAGATCTGCTATAAGATGGGTTTTGTGAAAATCACTTCCTAAGTGGCATCGCAGGGGCTTAAGGGGCATTAGAAATAATTATTTCTATTTTAAAACTGTTAGACATACAGTCTTGAAATTTGATGAGTGGGTTCCTTTCATGGGGTGTAGAGATCCACTACAAAATAGGTTTGGGGAAAACTGGGGGATTAAGGGGGCGTAATAAAAAATATTTCCCTTTTTCAACTAGTAGACCCACCTGCTTGAAAATTAGAAGGTATGTTCCTTTCATGGAATAGAGTTCCTGTTTTGCAAAAACCAACCACCAAAGGAGTGGGGTTGCGAAGGGTTAAGGAGAGTTATAGAAAAATTCCTGTTTTTGAATTTAACCCATTTACTTGAAATTTGTTGAGCATGTTTCTTTAGTTGAATAGAGTTCAACTGAGAATGGATTTTATGGAAATCAACTCCAGGGGGAGTTATTGGAGTGTCATGATAGACAAAATTCCCGTTTTCGAACTAATAGGACTATAATAATAAAATTTTTGTTTGAATGTTTCTTTTGTTGGATTGGAATCTGCTAAGAATGCTACCAATGGGGTTACAGGGCATATTGATGACAAAAATTCCATTTTTGCTCTGTTAGATTCAGACTTGAAATTTAGCAGGCATGTTTATTTTATAGAATAGAGATCCACTGAAAATTGCTTTGGCGGAAATCCACTTGATTATTGGGTTAAGTGAGCCCCCAAATTTTTTCTATTGCTATTTTCGATATTAATAGAAATTATAATTTATGTCTTTTTTATATCAAGTGTCGAGAGTTACTGCTATAAATATATTTTTCAATACAATCGAATTCTTAATGCGGTATCAATAATTTACATATATGTAAACAGTATATATTTATACAACATCATGAAATACCCAGTGAAGTGGGTGGGTAACAGCTAGTAATGATATAAATGATTGTTTAAAGATGGCTTGATTAAATTTATTCAGCAAATTAAGTATTTCCTCTATTTTGTACTAAAGATTTTAAACATTTAAAAAAGAAATAAAAAGAAAATTCTTTGATATTTTATTTTCTAAAATTATTGATTTGTATATTTTAAAATTAATGTCAGTACTTTTTTTTAAGTTATAGTAATATATTAATTATTGGGAGGAATGCATCATTCGAAAAGATCAAATAATTTTCAGAAATATAATTGAATTTAATAATTATTTTCTATAAATGTGTATCTTTTTAAAACATATAAATATTATGGATAGTTTTGAAATTCAATTAAACTTGCAAGAAAAAATTTTCTTGAAGTTAGTGTGGACATGGAATATTTTAGTCCCTCCCCCCTTCCAATCGGGCTGCAGATTGGTATTCTTACCTTTGCAGACCTAGTACACTCTCCAGGAGCTGGTATCACTTTTTAGTGTGGCACCATATAGAGGATACCAATTGCCCGAAGCAATTTTGATGCCCAGTTTCCTCCCCAGAGGGAGGCCCCTTAGCTCTTAAAATAAGAACTTGTTCTAGGAATTTAATTTTGCCAAGAGCACCGAAGCAAAACTGGCACTCAAGGGAACTTTTACATGCCACATAACCATACAACTTGGATGCTATTGATTTTTTGTATCATGAAAATCCACCACCTTGGCCGGGATCGAACCTGCAACCTTTGGTGCAGAAGGCCAGTGACAAACCAACTACACAACTGAGTAAGTTAATATACAAGCTTTTGAATAATGTCAAAAATTATCCTCTGGTGCAAATGTTTTCTTTTCTTTACAAGCCTCACAATTACTATTTTTTCATGATGTAGTTTTCTTAAATTTTAATATGCCATGATATGTATCATTTCACACAAATTCATAAAATAGTTCAGTTTCTGAAAAACCCATAATTTTAAACATGCAAAGGTAATTTTGAACATGAGTTTATAATATAATTAGTCAATCCCCTATGGATATTTATTTTTAAATACATGTTAAACTTTAAAAAAAATTTCATAAGAGGTTTTCTTTTTGCAGTCAGCATGTACCAAATATCATAGTTAGTTTATAAGCAAATTTTTGATTAATAACCAAGATTTATCTTTTTTTGATGAAAATGAATTTTTTTTGAAAACGTAATGAATTACATGCAAACTGTGTTTTAACAATAGTATGATTTACTCATAATACATGAAGTATTTAAATATAGCTGAGATGATAAACAAAAATAAACAAAATACATAAATTTGATAGTTCCTCTTGACCCCCACAAACGTTTTAAAATGTTTTCTTCAAATGACTGTCTCCGAAGTTCAGAAAAAATGAAAAAACTTTTCAATGTTATAAAGTTAACAGAAATGAATCTCAAGTTAAGAAATGGGTTTTTAAATAAATTATTTAAAATAAATTATTCAGCAGTAAGGGAATATAAAAAAAAAAAAAAAAAAAAAGTTAAATTGTCTTTAAGAAAATTTCTCATATTAAAAGTAGCATAGAAAATTCTTGTTAGAGATAGCTAGTTTCAATTAATAATTATATTCATTTTAATATATATTATTTATTGACATTTGGTTTTAACATTACACGAATATACTATTAGAAAATATAAAATGTAAATTTTATTTTACATCAAGAAATTCATTACAGAAAACTAAATTATTAAATGCATCTTCAATATGCAATTGAAAAATTATAAATAATAATGCTTTATTGAATATATTTATGAAGGGTATTTCTTTTAAGAATTAAGTTACCTTTTGTTCAGCTTCAGCTCTGATTTTCATTAATACTGATACATGCATACACACACATATAAGCACTGTTATTGTACTCTAAGTTCCTGAAATAATTGCTCTATAAAAATTCTTAAAACCTAGCCAGATCTTTCTGAAGGTATGATTGTTTAATAACATTTTAAGTATGTTAATATTTTTAAGTAGTAGGTAAGTTGTAAATATTTTTAAACTATTGTTATACAAAATGTTATTTAAAATTATACTGAACATTTATGTGTAAATCAAATACACTGGCCTCAAAAAGTTAAGGTACAACATGTTTTTCGAAGCTCACCATAAAAAAAATGGCAGTAACAATAAAATGCATAGTTTACATGAATGATAATAACGAACTTTAAAAACATTAATGCAAAAACGATTGCTACCACTTTTATTTTATAGAAAAGAACGTATATTTATGAGTGAGAGAAAAATATGCAAATATCAAGCTTTCGTACTTTTTTGTGTGTAAGTTGTGTTGATTTTCAACAGTTGTTGGCAGTTTTCGGTGACAATAGTCAATAGAGTTAAGAAAATGTCTCAGAGACGTCGTTTACCCAATTCGTTCAGGTGGCGGGCAGTTGGATGGATGGAAATGGGATTGTCGCAGGCTGATGCTGCTAGACGTCTCAATGTGTCTCGTAGTGTTGTTCAGCGACTTTGGGATCAATACCAATTCGAAGATTCTGTGTCTAGAAGACCTTTTCCAGGCCGACCACGAGCTACAACACCTGCAGAAGACCGTTTTCTAGCTCTTTCGGCACGAAGGAGAAGAACCACTACTGTGCCGCAGCTCGTTGCAGACCACTTTCAAGCATCAGGAAGAAGAACCTCCGCTACTACGGTGCGAAATCGTCTTCACAGTGCAGGTCTGTATGCAAGAAGACCAGTTGTGTGCGTTCCCCTTAACGGATGACAGCGAAGGAACCGCTTATGCTGGGCAAGAGAACATGTTTCTTGGACGCAGCAACAATGGGCTTCTGTGCTGTTCACAGACGAGTCCAGATTTACAATGGAGAGTGATTCAGGGCGTCTACTGATCTGGAGGGAACAGCGCACTAGATACCATCAATCCAACACTGTTGAAAGACACAGTTATAGAGGTGGTGGAATCCTGGTTTGGGCAGGGATCTCGCTCGGTGGCCACACTGACCTGCATGTGTTCCATGGAGGAACCGTAACTGGTCTTAGATATCGGGATGAGATCCTTGATCCATATGTCCGCCCATATGCTGCTGCTATTGGTAACGACTTCATTCTGATGGATGATAATGCACGACCTCACCGAGCTCGGATTGTTGAGGAGTATCTGGAGGATCACGGTTTGGAACGAATGGAATGGCCAGCTTGATCTCCAGACCTGAATCCGATAGAACATCTTTGGGACTATCTTTGCAGAGAGGTTTCTGCTTTAAATCCTCCTCCAAGGTCGTTACATGAGCTGAAACAAGGCTTACTCTGTGTCTGGTCTTCGCTTCCTATTCCGGTGTCCGACAACTTAATAAACAGCATGGGAAATCGATGCCGCCAATGCATTCAAGTTAGGGGTGGACACATTCCTTATTAGAACCCATTTTTGTATTTTTTTTATGCCATTTTACCACATAACACTGTGATGTGCTGTTTTCTCCAAGAATGGACTTTTCCGCAGAGATTGCTTTTTTTGTTATAAATCGTTTTTGCAATACACTTATACAAATTTCTATGACGCATTCAATAAAAAACTATTTAATGCACATATCCTCCAAATTTTTTGTTTCTACATTCATTCATTTGCAAATTAGACACAAAAACCCGGTTGTACCTTAACTTTTTGAGGCCAGTGTATATATATATTACTATACAATTCAAACAAAATAATCAATAACATGTTAAAAACTCACATATGTACCTCTGAAAATGAGATAATCCCCTATAAAAACCGATATATCCTTTCGAATCCTTGAAAAAACTCTCTATAATATCTACTCCCTTCAGAAAAAAAGGAAACAGTATCTTAACATTAAAAATCACAATTAAATAATGTTATTTTCATAATTACTGAAAATGTCTCCCTAAAAAAATTAATTTAAAGCCCCAACTTTACTGGCTACAAAAAGAACAAATGAATACATTTGAGTGCATGCTACACAGCACATTTTGGAATGAAAAATTAACATAAATGTGAGAAGTAAAAATAACAATGAAGAGAATAAAGGTGAGAACAATGAAGAGTACTTACATATTAGCTTCATCATAGCCAAATTGGTGCCATGAAATCAAAACAATGTATTTTAGAAGGAAAAAAAAAACAATCAGTCACAGATTTTGAGAGAAAATGAGGCAATTCATGTGGCACCAATTTGTGGCTATGGTAACCATAATACATAAGTACCCAATGAAGTGCAAGATCGTAAAGCTTGAGTTATGTCGGTAACTAATGGTTGTTGTTATCACATGGAATTTAACTCGTTGTCAAAATTGGACTCTCCGGCTGGCCTTGGTGCACTTGACACATAAATAGTATGTACAGACATAAAATATTATAAGTGAAAATGGGACTGTAATTAACTAAAAATGAAAGTTTTAAGGTATAAAGATTTATTGCAACTTCTTTTGTTGTGTTTTCATGCAAGAGATAGTACGAGGATGAGCAGTGGGGGTGGTAAAAAAGCAGCACCAACAAATACAGTTTTCTCAAACTTTTTATTTCCTAAGGTATATATATATATATATATACTAGTGGTCCCGACAGATGTTGTCCTGTATGCACGTCTTAAATCTGAAAATTACACACTTTTGAAACAATCTGGACCGTTTTGATAAATTTTTTTTATAAAGAAAGTTATTACAATACCGGACATCATCACATGTACAGTTACTACAATTTAACCTTTTGATTGCATGTGAGTATGTATTTGCTTGAACTAAGTTGAATATAGAACCTATTCTGAATAGAAACTTAAACTTCCTTGTGACTTATTAATGGTCATAGCAAATGCCAAGCGAATTGGAAATTGCAAACATTTGAATGGGTAGGTGAGTCTGAAAGAATCATTGGGATCTGTGGTAGAAGTACAACTTTACCTTGAAATTTGATGCCCAAAATAGTGGCCTCAAGAATATTGCCCATGATTTTATTATGAACAATTGCATGCCCTTACATAATTTTGGCGCATATTTAAATAATTACGGTATCGGACCGAATTGTGAATCTAAATCGTTCTTGAATCCACTTGAACCCACACAAAAAATATCATCCAAATTGGTCCAGCCGCGTTTAGGAGGAGTTCAGCAACATACACACAAACAGAAGAATTATCTATACATATAAATAAGAATGAGGTGTCTGTTTGTAATTTGAAATTAACAGCTTTTTACTAAATGCATTTAAAGTATATATGGTACTTACATGAAAAAATCAATTTTTAAAATTTTTTGTCCGTCTGTCTATCTGTCCGTCTGTTTGTTCCGGCTAATCTCTGAAACGGCTGGATCAATTTTGAGGAAACTTTCACTGGCTGATAGCTGTTATAAGGAATAACTTAGGCTACTTTTATGTTAGAAAAAAAAATTAGGATTCCGGGAAAATAAAATTAAAACCAATAAAATAGTGAGCAATATCCGATTCAAATAGGGATTATTTATTTCAATAGGGACTATTTTTATCCAATAGGGATTATTTCTATTTAATAGGAATTATTTTATTTCATGAGCCTTCTGTCTCAACGATTGCTATCAAACTTTTTTTCTTTGATTAGGTTGCTGCCATTCGCCGCATTTCCCATTCATGTCTTGATCCTAATGATTTTACAGTCCTTAACTGCATTGTCAAACGTCATGCGTCCCTTTCACCCCCTTCCTTGCGGCTTCGTTTGTGTTCGCGTTTCATCCTACTTGCTACTTAGACCTATTTTGATCCTAAAATTTTAGTCCTCATCCATCGATAGTGTCAAAGGTCATGCGTCCCTTTCACCCCTTGCTCAACAAAAAGCAAAGAAAAAAAAATAAAACAAAAAAGAAACAGATTCACAAAGTAGAAGAAAAGTTTTCGTAAACTCTGCGAAGTGAATAAACACTTTTTTGTTAAATTCCACGTGGACGAAGTCGCGGGTAACAGCTTTTTAACATAAAATAAATGCATCAGAAAGTAATATTAACGTATTACACATCCAGATAAAAATTATTTACACTATTTTTAACGTTTATTACACAAAATTTGTAACAATGTGTTACTTTTGCTGAGCAGGTAGGTGTTTTCAAAAATCGACCCACAAGAAAGTTACGGGGCGTCATAAATAATAATAACAATAATAAAAAAAATCAGCAATTATATCTAAAGACTTAAAATTTACCAAACATGGTTTTTTCATTCAGCTGAGTTATGAAAAAAGCTTTTTTTTGTTTAATTTATACAATTCACGTAAAATTAACTCATTAAAAACTTCTTTATCCTTCAGTCTGTATTTTTTAATTTTTAAATTCACCCGTGCAAAGAACGGGTATACCAGCTAGTATATATATAAATATATACGCCATATTGTGGCAAAATGAATAATCTTTCTAATTCTGTAATTATTTTTTGTCTGATTTTGATAGAAAAATTAGATTGCAATTTTAAAAATGGTGAAAATATCAGAAAATTCTTCCTTCTTATTTCTTTTTTTTCTTGCCACGCATTAGAAGAATAAACAGCACACAGGGGTAAAACAATTATGTTTTAAAGTTTTTAATTAATATCTTTTTAACTAATTGCAATATTGGACCAAATTGTGAATCTAAATCATACTCGAATCCACTTGAACCCATACAAAAAATGTCATCAAAATCGGTCCAGCTGTTTAGGAGGAATTCAGTCACATACACACGCACAGAAGAGTTACATATTAATTAAAAATGCTAAAAAGCATGATTCCTCAGCATTTTTGTAACAATAAAGACCCGGTTTGGCCAGTTTGGCTGCAAATAGATTTTCGACGCCAACTTACGTCATTTTATAACAATAATGTTGTAACAACAATGCAGGTGAATATTGAGTTGAATGTTTTTAATTAATATCTTTTTAATCAATTGCAATATTGGACCAAATTGTGAATCTAAACCTTTCTCGAATCCACACAAAAAATTTCATCAAAATCGGTTCAGTGGTTTAGTCACATACACACGTACAGAAGATTTTTATATATAAAGACTAGCCGTAACCCGCCCGCATCACTGGGTATTTCACGATGTTGTATAAATGTATACTGTTTACATACATATGAATTATTGATATATAGCATTAAGAATTCGATTATTCTGAAAAATATATTTATAGCTCTGTAACTCTCCCTTCTTGATATAAAAAGGACATAAATTATAATATCAAATTTCTATTTATATCTAAAATAGAAGTAGAAAGATTTTTTGAGCTCACTTAACCTAATAATCAAGTGGAACCAAAGTAACTTTCAGTGGATCTCTACTACATAAAATAAATATGCATGCTAAATTTCAAGTCTAAATCTAACAGAGCAAAAACGGAATTTTTATCATCAATACCTCGTTGAGAGCATTCTTAGCGGATTCCAATTGAACAAAAGAAGCATGCAAACCAAATTTTATTATTATAGTCTTAGCAGTTTCATAACTCTCCTCACTTCCCCCCGGAGTTGATTTCCGTAAAATCCATTCTTAGTGCAACTCTATTCAACTAAAGAAATGTGCTCAACAAATTTCAAGTAAATGGGTGAAATTCAAAAACAGGGATTTTTCTATAACCCCTCGCAACCCTACTCCTTTGGGGGTCCGTTTTTGCAAAACTCTTTGTAAAAGGAACTCAATTCCATGAATGGAACATACCTTCTAATTTTCAAGCAGGTAGGTCTATTAGTTGAAAGGCAGAAATATTTATCTATTACGCCCCTTAATCCCCTCAATGACCTTTGGGGATCAATTTTACCCTTAACTATTATGTAGCGAATCTGTACTCTATGAAAGGAATTCGCTTATCAAATTTCAAGACTGTACGTCTAATATTTTAAAAATGGAAGTAATTATCTATAATGCCCCTTAAGCCCCCGCAACACCACTTAGGAAACGATTTTCACAAAACCATCTTACAGCGGATCTCTACTCAATGAATAGAATCTGCTTACTCAATTTCGAGATTTTACGTCTAATAGTTTAAAAAAGGAGATATTTGCCTATAACGCTTAATTTTCTACAACGCCACTTGGTGGTCGAGTTTCACAAACCCCTTTTTGTAGCAGATCTCTACTCTATGAAAGGAATCCGCTTATCAAATTTCCAGACTGCACGTCTAATAGTTTAAAAAAGGAGTTAATTGCCTATAATGCCCCGTAATTCTTTCTCTACAACGCCACTGTGGAGTCAATTTTGACAAAACCCATTTTGTAGTGGATCTCTACTCTATGAATGGAATCTGCTTACTCAATTTTACATCTAATAGTTTAAAAATCAATTAATTGCCTATATAATGCCCCTTAATTCTCTACAATGCCCCTCGGGAGTTGATTTTGACAAAACCCATTTTGTAGCAGATCTCTACTCTATGAAAGGAATCCGCTTACCAAATTTCAAGACTATGTCCAATAGTTTAAAAATGGAAATAATTATGCATAACGCACCTTGGAGGTCGATTTTAGTAAAAATCATTATGTAAGGAATCTCTACTTTATGAAAGAAATCTGTGTACCAAGTTTTTCAAGACTGTACATCTAACAGTTTAATAATGGAAATAATTATCTATAACGCCCCTTGGGGTTCGATCTTTGCAAAATCCGTTCTACTCCATGAAGGGAACATACTAACAAAATTTCAAATCTGTAGGTTTAACAGTTCCGGAGATATAGTGGTTAGTCAGTCAGTGAGTGACTTTTCTCCTTTATATATATATAGATATATATACACTCATTGCCAAAAATGTTTGCGCACGAAGAAATAATTGTGGAATCTGAGCAAAACTTGGCATGAAAGTACATATTGGGCAGATATGTAAATGACTAAAAATGCAACATGATTTCTCATTCCATTCTCTAGAGGGTGTTGAATTTTGTTCTCTTTGGAGTATAAAACAGGTAAGCAGAGCTTGCTTGAGTTCACTTAATAATTGCAAAAGAAACGCTGAGGTAGACATGCTGTTACGCTGCCATCCAAAACAATATGAGCAGCTGTCAGAGTTTGAGAGGAGAAGAATCATTGGGACGATGGAAGCTGGGTGGTCAGCTTGATGAGTAGCTTGTCGAGTAGGCTGTGAGAAGAAGTGACATCATTTACACAGCGACCAGGCTTAGGACGCTTTCGAAAGACCAGTCATCGAGATAACCGTCGCATCATACGACAGAAAGGCGTAGAGTCAACTGCCTGATTGGCCACTGTCCAGATACAGGTAACACCTTCACTACGGGCTCCTGTGCCTTCTTGAACCATCGCAAGGCGCCTTGCTGAAGGACATCTGGTATTGCAACACCCATTACGTGTGTTGCCAATGACACTCACTCCTCGATGTCTCCGTTTGGAGTGGTATTGCGCAAGGGCAGGATTGGACTGCAACGGAATGAAACCAGGATGTTTTCAGTGACACATCTAGATTCAATTGGAGCAGTGATGATAATTGTGTTTATGTGTAGAGGCCTTGTGGTGAATGCCTCAATCTTGCCTTCGCTTTACAGCGATACACGGTTCCCAAAGCTGGTGTAATGGTATAGGGTGTTACTGTTTACTATACACAGTCATCCCTAATATTGATCCATGGCACAATGACAATCCAGCAGTTTGTCCATGACATCTTTCAGCCACATGTGTTACAACTCACAGCAGGGCTCCCCCAGACACCATTTTTCAACAAGACAATGCTTGGCCACACACAGCAAGGATGTCACAAGACTACCATTTCCTTGCCTGCCGATTGCCAGATTTGTCATCAATCAAGCATATCTGTGGTAATTTGGGATGGCGAGTTGGACAGCCTGCATATTTGGTCGAACCAGAGGCGCGTTTACAGCAACTGTGGAACAAGATGTCTCAGGACATCATATGGAACTTGTAAGCCCACTCGTATCGCATCGTGCATTTATGCTAGAGGGGGTCCAACAAAGAACTACAACTTCCGTTCATTTGCACTTTTTTCTGCAATAAAGAATCCTTTTTCTTAAGGCCATATCCCACATACACGTTATGAGCAATTTTTCGTCCAATTTTTACTCAGTTGCCATAGCAACGGCTTTCGAACAACATTTTGCTAGTGAGCACAAAAAGTTGTTCCACATAAAAGTTGCTTGAAATTCCAGCCAATGGAGTTCTTCAGCACCCTACGTCATAAACAAGATTGTGGCTTTGATTTCGTCAAACGTATCAGATATAGCGTACAATATTTTAATGGTATAAAATATTTTAACAGTGTATAATATTTTAAATAGAATGGTGCTCCATTTCTGTTTACGCCCATCAACAAAAGCGTTAGCAAAGTAAACGAAATAATTTTGGTTGTTCGTTTGCCAAAGCAGAAAAATCGGCGAGTAATTTTTCAATGTGGAGATAGAGCACAGCTGACGTCAGAGCAGGTCGTTTTGTTTACAGCAACCCTTCTTCCTCAGATTAGGCAAAAAATTCTACGGAAAATGTACGTGTGATATGGCTTTTAGATTTTCTAATCACTTACATATTTAAGTACTACTTTGGAAGAAGTAACACTTTGTTTTATTTTGCTGACTTTTTCTTGGTGTGCAAAATTTTATGGCAATAAATGTATATATAATTAATGCAGTATTACAACAAACCTAATTTTTTAAAAATAGTCCAGTACTTATGTTTTATACTGTCAACCAATTTCGCAAAATGAAAACATATCACTAAGAAAATATTGTCAAATACTGTCATCATTCTTATTATTGTGTTTGAATATGTATGGAAACAGTTTTCCACTATTAGTTGGACATCCTGACATTTGGGCATTGTCTTTTTATTTGATGAAATTGATCAATGATATATATGTAATAATTCGGTACTTACACACTATTACAACCTATTGGCGACATTATATGAAACAAAGCACCTGGTTGCCAATTTAGTGGGTACGACACATAGTAAATCAGGGTTGTAAACTTGAATTATAAATAGAGTTGGCGATTTTTGTGATAATACGCAAGAACCAATAATTCTGATGTAAAAAAAAAAGAGTTTTAGACACAAAGAAGCTATGCCACTAAATATTAATCCTATACTAAATTGCTATAAATTTAATTTAATGGTATAGAATATGTAGAAATATAGCAAGAGATAAATAAAAATAGAATGACCACATTTATACAATAACAAACTTTTAAACTTAAGGCACTGTTTGTATGGTTAAATAATGTTTTAAGGTGCCTTTATTTAAAATAATTTCAATTTTTTTTTATTAAGATTAAAAACAATTTCCAAAAATAGAAAAATCCTATAATACTGTAATGTGCAAAATAGTAATCTAATTACCAAGAAGTAGGAATGAAATTTTGAAAAGCTAAAATTAGTTATACGTAATTTTGTGTACATTTTTTAAAGATTATGAAATTTCAAAAAAGTTATCAAGGGCTACTTTTACAGTGAGACAAACAGCCATTTTGGAATCTGAAAATAACCCAACTAGGAAAATAAAGTACTGCTTCAAGTATCATTCAAAAAGTTACATTTACCGCAAATAAAACATGTTTACCTTTGAGATTATATTTCTTTTCATGTTCCATATTTGAGTAAGCAGCAAGCATTACAGATGATTCATTATTCTTCACTTTCACAATAAGCTGAGGAATCAATCCTAAACACTCATCTAAAGTTGAAAAACCATACTCCTTGAAGCAGAATTCATGTTTATAGCGTTCACGATAGTGGACAAGAAAATCACGTAATTTCAGACCAGTAGGAAATTTACTGATAAGATCAACAGCCTCAACCCTTAGTTTTTCAGATAAATTCTTTTTAGAAATAAAATTCATCTGGAATCGTGGAGGAGGAACATATTTCTTTTGACCAGATGAAGAAAAAGATATTGAAGATGCAGTTGAAGGCATCTTGAACTTGGGTTTTACTGACTTCTGCTTGCACACTAATTTCCGAATGTGTATTGACTTTTCATCTGGAACAACCATCAAATGGACATCATTTCCAATTTTCGATAGTCTAACAACATCTGGTATAGTTTTCAAGTATTCAATTTCACTTCTATATCCAAATTTATTGAAAGGCAAACAATTTCCAATCATCTTTTGGTACTCTTTCTTGAAACAAGTAAGAGAACAGCCATCTTTGAATCCAATGAGGAGACTTCTTATTATAATTTTGCTATCTTCAAATTCTTTGTGGTTCATAATTAATTTATATCCCTATTTTTAAAAAAGAAAAATTAATTGAACAGAAATGAATTTTAAAAAAAATGAAACCAAGCCTTAAATTTACTCTATTTGCTATAACATAGTCATACAGCTACTAATAGTTATTTCTCTGCCAAGTCAGGTTTAGCAAAATTATTGGTAATATAAAAAAAAAATGAATAATCTCTTTATACATTATAAAAGACACTAAAATCTGTGGCTCGTTTGAATTAGCACCATCCACTCAAAGGCTATTATTGACTACAGACCTCACATTTTCAAAATATGGACATATAATAATAGTACATTATATTTGTTCCATCAGGTTTATACCTTTATCTGCAACTAAATTCTGATAGAAAGTAATTATCATAAATGTTATTTGGCAACTCAAAGTAAATTCAAAATTTTAATTGGATTTTAAAATACTGCTGTGAAATCAATACTGATTCTATTTATTTTATGTAATTTAAGTTTGATTAGTTGAAGACTAAAATAAAAACAAAAACCATTTTAAAACATGATTAAAACTGAAAAAAAAAAGTTATTAAGATCACAACCTTCATTCTCATTGTTTTTTAACACCTTTTTGATTTAAAATTAATCCTTCTAGAAATATAAATTACATGTAGTATAACTTAAATAAATAAAAAAAAATTGGTATAACTTCAGTAGAATTTAAAGATGCAAACAATTTACTGTACTACATAAATGAAAAATGTATGTTTATGCTTATGAATAAGTTCGAATAATATACGCACTTTTAAAAAGTATATAACAGATAGGGACACTGACTATCAGAAAGCTCACGTATTAAATAATGAAAGTATTTTAAAAAAAAAATTTTTTTTACCTTATTTTTTTATAAGTTTACTGTCAAACCGACCCAAAACAAATTATCAAATCGTAGGATTACGCGTTTCAGAAATGGATTTCGAATCTTTAACATTAATGAGGCATTACACCTTTTTGATGTAGTGATTTACAAAATCTTTCAGAGTTGATGGTATAAAATTGATAATAAATTTTATTAAATCGTAGAAATTCGTGAGCGCAAATCGTTACAAGTGTTATTAAACATGGACTAAGTCTTCTTTTTCTGACAGAACATTTAATACCACCATTGTAACAGAATAATTACAAATTCATTTAATTAAAAAAAACAGAGCAAAACACGAGCAACTTCAGTTCATTTGTGCAACTAGCATCTGAAATCCAATACAGCATCAAATGAGAGTTCGAATTGCACGTGCATTTGGAAGGTTCTATTTTGGAGGCCAAATGTGTTTCTAAAAGCCGTATGGACTAAATTTATGTGACGTAATAGTCACATGATAACTTAGTCAGGTGTTTTCAGCCATTTGCAGTCGGTTGAAAAAACTGTTGAGCACCGTGACTCTTTTAAAAAATGATTGGAAATTGAAAACGACCTATTTTGCAACGTCATCTCTTTTGAAACCATATCGTTTGAAGTTAATCACCATGTCATTTGAAACGAGCCCCCATCTTCTCGTCGACTCGTTTTACATGATCCCTATTTTTTATCCCAAACTTGCATTTAAGGTCCCCCGGCTCTTTTTGAGTGCATCGTGTCCCTTTTCACCCGTTTTTATACCCCAACGTTGTATTTAGGGTCCAAAAGGGACGCGGCTTGATTTACATGCCTCTTGTCCCTTCTCACCCGTTTTTATACCCCAAGTTGTTTTTAGGGGCTCAATCAAAGTATGAAGCAAAGTATGCCAAAAGCGTAACCATGTTGATACGACATAAAATTTTTCAACACAAAAAGATTTTTCAGGGCCGAGAGAAAATGTCCACCCCAGAGCGACGATTGAGACAGGGGTCAAATGAAGGACACAAAATGTTTTATATATCTCCCAAAAATATTTTTTCACGGGGCGAGATCCCAGAGGGGTCAAATAAATGAAATTCTTGACATGTCAAATGAAATTCTTTATGTGTCAAATGAAATGTATACATCTTGGTGAGAGGGGACAAACCACCTCATTCCAATCTAGGGGACAAGTCAACTCCCTCCAATCTTGGTGCGGATTCACAGGTAATTTGATGCATCTAGGTGAGAAGGCTTCATATCTTGGTGACGATTCACAGATAATTGGATGCATCTTGGTGAGAGGCCCTCCAATTTAGGGGACGACAATTATTCACAGTCATGCATTCCAATCTTGGTGTATGAATGGACACGAAAAAAGAAGGGGACTGCCCCCCCCGCCCTATTTTCGGACTTGAAGATTTTTGCTAAAACCATTTACCGTTAAGACTGCCAGAATTTGAGATGAAACATGACTCCAAATCCTGACAGTCTTAACCCTCTGGGTGGTTAGCTTCCTCCTGAACAGTTGTTCCGAAAGCGTTTACTGCAGTGTTTCTCAAACTGTGGGGCGCGCCCCCCTGGGGGGGCGCGAGCATATCGAAAATAAAAGATTTGAAAAATAATAAATTTACTGGAATGAATTAAAACAAAATACTTTCAGACATAATAAAAAATGCACTTTTACTCTGATATAATTTATAGGCGCGCGCGCGCGATATTAAGTCAGCAAAAATAAAAACTTCTTCTATACCTAATTAGCTATCTTTGATCCTATAACCAAATAAAAAAAACTTTTATTTGATTTGCTGTAATCCCGTTATGAGAGATTTTTTATTACGTTTTCTTTTTAATCCTAACATACTGCTCTTTCAGAGAGAAAACAAATCCCAGACCCAGAATCGAAAAATTTAGGAACATAAAAAATTCATCACTTTTATTCTTTTTGAAATACTAGCTGTAGGCAGCAGAATATATTTGCTCAACATCTGTTTAACCTTCTAAGTTTTTGGTACAGTTAGTTATGACCCCTCTCTTATGTTTGTTTCTCATTTAGGGAAGTTGTAAATAATGTATTTTACTCTGGTGCGCTTTTTTCCATGCAAAGGAGTTTTATGATACATATAAACATATAAAGCATAACGAAAAACGTTTTATACAATTGCTTTTAGTAGCAACATACATATTATCATAATAAATACACTTTTTACCAGGACGTGGTCACGCGGGACACACAGAGCACGATATCGTTAATTCGGACAAAATTGTTTGTTACCGAAGAAAAATTAAAAATTCCTTGAAAGTAGGTAAGTTTACTTTCTCTTAATTAAATTATTCGCTGGAATCACGATTTTTATCATGTACAATAAAATAATTATAAAGAAAAAGACGATTGGGGTGACTCAATAACCATCTACCGTATCGAGTGCGCGCCTGCTCCCGGGTTAAAGCATGTTGAAGTCTTTTCGCTTTAAATATTAAAAATAATACAATTATTCTTCATCGGAATTTTATATTATTGTTCATTCTCTAACATCAATTATAAATGCTAATTCTGTGAGGCTTATAATTACAATTCGCTTAAAACTAATGAAAATTTGAGCAATCATTTTACGTTTTTGTAAACATTGTCGCGCACTTGGCATTACTCTCCTTACAATTCATCTATTATATCAATAATGTTTTATTTTCTTATAAATGAACTCGTGCAAAGAGCGCACTTCAGCCGGTATACTTTTAATGTATCAGTGCTCCATAGTAGTTTATAACTAATTAATTAATACTAAATTAAGAACAAGTTTAATAAGTATTAATGACGTCCATGAGCTTGTCTTGGAAAGCAAAGTTTTTATAAGGAATCCTTATGATTAGAAATTGACCCTCTGAGTTCTTTTTCTATATTTAGCAGATATCTATATTTTGTCTTCTAAGCAGCTACCGCATTTTGTAATATGTTCAATTTAAAAATTAGAGAAAGGAAAAATAACATAATAATTATCCTATTATTTTATTTATTTATTTATTTTGCTTAAAAGTAGTATACAAAATTTAATACTTATGTTACTAATTTGTATGGTTTATAATTAAGATCGCGTATTGTAGCTTTAGCGTCAAAGTGCATTATTATGGCATTTAGTACATTATTAATGTATAAGGGGGGGGCGATAAAAATTGTGATTGAAAAGGGGGCGCCAGTATTGAAAGTTTGAGAAGCACTGGTTTACTGTTATTTTGCCTTTCGCTTTAAAAATGCAACAGTCTTCTTTCCTTTCCCCCTTTTAAAACTTGGGTGGTAGAACGGGAACAATTTTATGGCTTAGTTCGGTCCCTTTGTCAAGTAAGAACCAAGAGATGAATCGTTTACAGCTAGCTGTTAAGTTGCCTTGGGCAATCTTGTATGTCGGTCGTTTCCCCTATATGTTACGTCACAGTAAAATTAAAACAAAATGAAGTGTAAAAAAAAGGAAAAAATGAAATAAATAGTGTGTTAGAAAATGACAAATAATTATATTTTCTTCAATCAAAATTTATTTTTCTGTCATTTTTAAAAATTAAAAAAATGTATATATTTTAAAATTGCGATTTGAACCAGAAAAAAGCATCCTTTATTCATTTTTGAATATGAGAGTAAGAAAACGCGCTAACTTTCCTGTTTTTTAAAAAAAGTAATGAGGTAAAAAGAGCAAAAGCCCTATCTCTTTTTTAAAACAATAAGACAATAAATGGTGCATACGGTGATATGCATACGATGATTATATTTATGAAATAAAACCGATCTTTCTCTATTCAATTATATTTTTAGTTTAAAATAACATAAAAAAGGATTTCACAATGCTTTTAATTTATTTTAATTAAAATCATATAAATGATATTTTTATGTTAACTGAACATTTTTCGGAAAAAATCTGAATTTTCATTCCTAGTGTTCTCCTTTTCGAATTTCTTGTATTAAATAAAAATTTCTTTTCTACATCGGCATTTGTGATGGACATAACACACATTCAGTCCATAATTTTTAATTTAAATGGGGGATATACTTCTTCAAATGCGCATGACAGTACTTCTAACCATTTTCTACTCAAGTTTAATTTCTTATCTTTCTGTTTCTTTTATTACAAGGAAAAATGTCACACATCGATAACTACATTTTCACACAATTCAGTCATTACAAATTCTATTGTGAGAAAAGTTCTCCCTAATTAATTTTGTCTTTCAAAACAGTACACTTAAAACAAATTTGTTCAGTGAATTTAACCGACAGTTCCACAATGTATTCATACCAAATTTTAAAAACAAATTTAACACTTGGAAATGTATCCAGTATTAAATTTTTCAGTATACACAAATATTTCCTGCTGTAGGGAAGATATAGTATGAGATGTGGTGTGCGGTTGTGAAAGAATGTTTTCGTACGTGTAGACTATTTTTGAAAATATTAATATCATTGAAGCTGATCATATAACTGCAAATGAGCCTTATTTTAATGTGTGCTGGTATCAAAGTAAAACACTTTACAATATTAAACAGCCTATGGAATTATACTCAATATCAAACTATTCGCAAAATGGCTTACAACTTCTATTCAAATTGTAAAGAAACTGAAATATAAATATATCTTACTACAGTCAAAAATATTCATAATATGTAAGTATCATATTTCTCCACTTATTTCTATACATTTTAAAAACTGTAGCTGAATGCAATTTTTATATTTATAAACGAGGCATAACAGCTCACACACTCGTAAAAATGTCTCTTTATCATTTTTAAATATACTACTATAAAACGTATATGGATTGTAAGATCAGTTGTAAAATCCTAAAAGCTTTTAGAGGAGCTAAAAACATGTAATTTTGGATTGATCAAATGTTTAATATAATACACAAATATACATGTTATTAAGCAAATACATTTGAAAAATCAAACTTCCTTCTGAAATAAACGTAATTGAAAGAAAAATGTTTAATTGCAAATGAGTGGAAATACATGTTTATCTAAGGGGTATCCCCAAAGTGAGGTAATCCTCAAACTTAAAACTCAAACTCAGAGGCACAACAATCCATGAGGGCCAGGAACTACTATGCCCATCCCAATATACGTGACCATTGGGCGCTGAAGTGCATGAACAGATGTCCCGATTTGGTAGTCTGTCTGAAGAGAGACCTTCGGTGTTTTAGACCCCAAGCAAGTTTGGTACTCATTTATCGACCCAATGCTGCAGGGATGAATGGCAGAGTTGACATTGCCCGGCCCGTTAATAGAACCCAAGACCTGTGGAGTGGAAGCAGGATACACTACCACTCGACCCTATTCGGTGAAAAACAAAACTTAATGTTGGAATCTTATATAATTCCCTAATGAAGGAGGGAGTCCTAACTTTTTTTTTCTTCATGTAAACTGTTTAGACGGAAATGGTTAATTATGAACATTTCACATGTTGCATAAATTAAAATTAACCGTTATAGTTTACATAAATTTTTAAGAGTGCAAAAAGTGTATTTTGGCTGCACGAATTAATTTTAAAAAGTTGTTTGTTTTTTTTTAATTTAAAAGGTTACGAATAAGTGGTACAAATCTATCTAAAGTAGGGTTGGTTACCTTAGATATTGTCAAACACAACAATGTATTGTAGGGCCAATTCCACAATTCGTTGTTATAAAAATGTATGGAAAATTACAAGTTTTATTTTTGCATTTGTAATTTATATATATATTTTTTCCCTGAGAACTTTAAAAGCTAGAGCGGCATCCATCAAAACCGCGGTTCCCTCCCTGTTTTTCCAGATTGCCCCTGACTAAGTCAGCTCTGCCATAGTAAGTGAAAATGCCGTATTTTGTTTGCCAAGATCATTTTATAGCAAACTGTATTTTTCATGTATTTTAGATGGCCGTTTTATATTTTCTACATCAATATTACATAAAATTCTTGGCATTCGCATCAATGACCATTATAATGTTTATTAGTACATGAATGTGTCATCAAACGATTACATGACTATTATTATCATATTATTTTAACCATTTAATTAATATTAAGTATAACACATAACGCACACAAATTTTCTGAACTTTAAAATAAATATTTCGAAAACTACTTCAGATATACTCAAAATTTTTCATTCCTACACTTTAGCTTCTCAGTTTTGCTTCTATGTAAAACTTTATTGTATATTCCTCGGTTTTTTAGTATATTTTTTGTTCTTAGCATGCATTTTTCAACTAAATTGTATGAAATCTTCAAAATATATTAAAAAATACCAAAGAAGCTATATAATAAAATTTGAAATTTATATTATACTCAAAGAATTGCTAGAACTTATGGTAAATAATTTTTAACTGCGCGATACATTTTTTTTTTCGAAATTTCAAATGGAATTTCTAACATAAAATTTCTAGCTTTATACGGTCGAGATTTCAAAAAATATCCAGATTTTAATTACTTATTGAGTTAGCCTTGAAAAAAAGATAAATGTTGAGGTATTTTGCATAAATAGATATTTTTGAAGAATAATTCGAATGTTTTTGAATAGTTCGAATTTAAAATTGATTTTTATGTCTATTTATGTGCATAAATGTCTACTGTAAATGTTCCGTATATTTTTGATTTCCATTTATTCAAACATTCAAGTTATAAAAAAAATGTGGGAAAATCTTCATTCATGTTGTCTTTGATGTAAACTGAAGTTCAAGCACTTAAAATTCAAATATAATTTGGTGAATTTTAACAATATATAACTAGGCACTGTACGTAAACTTCCCTTAACACTTGGGCTTTGAAATAAAAAAAAAACTAATAGTTCTTAATTAGTTTTTTTTTCGTTATTATTTTTTATCAAAGTGTAAGAAAATTATTTGATGAAGTTTAAATTTATTCATTTTTAGTGGTTGGAAAGTTGAAAAGGTTTCAAATTTTAATAGTTCGGAGTTTTATTATTTTTTTTTGGCATCTTATAATGAAATAATCAAGTTTCAAAAACTGAAAGCATTGATTAAGATAAGAAAAATGAAGCGAAAGAATATACTTAAAAAAAGATGTGATTTGTCTAACTATATAAAATAGCAGATTGCCCTGACACGCCCCAACTTGTTACAGTATCAAATTAATATGAAACCAAAAGGGAATTGTAACATATTTTACTTATGCGTTGGGACTTTTCAAAATTTTTAAAATACAATTTAACAAACAAACACTTCCTGGGGTCTAAAGAAATTTCCCCCCGATTTTTTACGATTGCTCCAGGGTCAAAACACGGGGTTCCCTGCGAGCCATAAATCTTCCTATCAGTGTCCTGCTGTGTTGCTTCCACCGTCCCTAATTATCTTTCAAGATGTTAAACCTTTAAAAAGGGGAAAGGATTTCAGAAAAGTACGGCTCAACCGCATTTGAAAATGTTACTTGAAGGCAAAAAAACCCGTGCAGTGCATTTTCGAAGCATCTTTACAATGACGGAATTTTCCGTGCTAACCGCTTGGAGGGTTAACAAAAAACATTTAGCCATTCAAAAGCATTCTGAGTTATGACTGCTGGCCTTTTTTATACTCTAATGAGGTCACGTGAAACGATTTCTATTGGCTAGTGCATAGTATGATCCTTTCAACGTTGGCATAGAGTGCCTCTTGAAAAACAGGGACCGAGTCGATCCATTCCTATTTGCCCAGAAAGATCATACAGCACAAATGAGACACTGTGCCAGGAGAATCCGATCTCGGTACAGCGCAGTTTAGCGCAAATTAGTTGAATGATCCAATCTTGGTATACTATTGGACCCAAAAAAAATGGGTACCGAGTCGACTCGATCCCCCTTTTTTGGGGTCCAATTTTTTTTATACAAAATTGAAACTTTATGGCTCCATTCCGCCTGTAGCTTGTTAAACTGCTGCAGGTATTTGGCAAATTGGAAGATTTTACCATTGTGCTGTACGAAACGTCCTCGTGCACCTCCTCATGCAAGGAGTTGGGAAAGGTTCCATCGTAAATGTCGTTGAATTCGGGCAGCGTCTCCAGAGACATGGCAAACACTCCCAGCTCTATGAAAATTTTTTGTTGTTCTGTTGCTTTGACCACCATGAGGCCTCCTCGGCCCATCTGGCTCAATTTGCCCCTCACGCAAAAGGATAGGTATTCCACGGGTACACTCTTGGGTAACGGCGCGTGTACCAGACGAAGACGTTCATGTTCGTGGCTGTTGGATCGCAATTCATGGGGCGTGGAGATGAGCCCGGCACGATTCACCGTGATGCCCATCACTTGGGGATCGCTGCCATTGTTGGGAATCGTGGCAATGGAGAGTTCGATGGGCACTGGTTTGCCCTGGTGATAAAACACGTTCGCATGAGCAAAATAGGTAGGTTGCATGGTGCTTTATCTGAGAAAGAAGGGCGGTTTGCCTTATAGATGCTCGAGAAGCGTGACGTCAGAGGGCATCCCTTGGGCCAAAGCTTTCTGATGCGAGCGTTCCACATGTGTTTCCAAAGCCCGTTTCCAAGGTTGAGGACACACCACACGCCAAGGTAGGTTTTCGTCTCGATGCATTTCCCAATCGTCCAACCACATCAACCAGTTCACGTACACGTCCGCCAGTTGCGTGCAGTGTGTGAGATCCAAAGGGTAGGCCTCCGTATTTTGAGGCGGATACGCCTTCCAAACTTGGCGAGACGAGGAACGACCCACTCGAAAGAGCTTTAAGTCGACTCCTTTATCCCACGTCACATCCAAATGACTCGTAAACACAATGACTGTTTTTCCAAACGAACGAGGAACGCGCGCGCCAAAGTTGGGTTCAAAAAGATGATGTAAGGATACTCTGACTCGTAATACGTGACTCGATCCGGCCACCGATCCAGATTTCCAAATACGATAGTGGTGCGATGTCGACACTGGTCCAACAAGTGTGGTACCGAAACCATTCTGACAAAAAAAATGAGACTTGTTTTCAGGTGAATTATTTATTGACAGACAATTATTGACAGGACAGATCCATGGGTTGAATGGCTTTAAGTCCAACAGATTTTTTTACACAAGAGTTCAGTCTGGGCATTGTCAAGTACATAGGCGCCAACTCCCTTTCAAATTCATCCAGGAATGATATGAGATCACCATCAAAAATAGAGGGTATCTTGTGAAGCATCTGGAGTTCTTGGGCTTCCTCTCCAAATACGAACGACATGAGCTGGTCGAGTGAAGCAGCATCCGTGAGCGTGTCGAGCTCTGGAATAGGTTCTGGGACAGGTGGAATCTGCACGGGTGGTTATGGGTCTTGTGACTCTGGAATCTGCACAGGTGGTTCTGGGACATCTGGAATCTCCATAGTTTCTGGGACATGTGGAATCTGCACAGGTAGAATCTGAACAGGTGGCTGTGGGACTTGTGACACTGGAATCTGCACGGGTGGCTGTGGGACAGGTGCCATCGGTAGCTCAGGTCGTCTGGACACACGTCTCATGACGGGACGCACTTTTGATCGTCTCTTGGAGAAAGGTAGAGATTTTTCTTCCAAAGGTCGCTTTTCGACCGGTTCATGTACCGGGTAGGTGGAGGCAGCTTGTAAGGGGTTTGATCAAACTTTCATTTTCCGGAAATCTCTAATGTGGAATCCCTTCTGAATGAGCTGGGGGAGAAGGGATTTGGGGATACTGTCCAAAAAAGGCTGTTTTTTGAGCCGTCAACACAATGTAGTTTGTTCCAGCCGGGATCGGATACGCCGTGTGGGGCTCCAAGATAGTTCGAAGGTAGAGCATTTGGTCATAGGGCTCAAAACTTCTCCTAATCATATTGGGTTGGGCTCGGCACTTGAGACTGGATGCTGGCAATTCATATATCAACATGGGCACATGCATCGCTTGAATAAGTGAATCTCTTCGGATTTCACCGTTCGCAAGCCAAAGGTAAAGTCTTTTTTGGGAAAAAAACATGTTACCGTAAATGTAAATCATCCTCTTGTTGGTATTTTTGAGCAGTCTATCTGGATTTTTCAACAGGCCTTTCGATGTTTTTTCCCACATCGCGTCATTGGGTCTAAATTCATTCGCATACTTTGCAATCCATGAAGGTTCATTTTTTTATGTCAATGGTCTTTACAAAACAGGACAAGCACACGTTTTGCGGTGGGCTCTTGGTAGATGTGCCAACTCGAACTTGGCCCTGCCGAGCAGCATATTCCAACGCATCGGGTTTATCGGGCAGCGTCACGGGCACCACAGTGGTAGAAATATGCTCGGGGAAGGCATCAATCGGGTCCATGACGAATGAAAAGTTTTCAAAGTACCTCTCGCTTTTATACTTTTCAGACAGGATGCGAGTGAAAAATCGGATGGATGGGGTGGTGGAGAATGGCACACATGCCTTGCACGGCAATCCAACGATGACATTGCGTCTGATTGCAAAAGGGACATTCTCCCATGTCTTGTGGGTTCAAGAGCATGATCGAGATCCGTTTGAAAGGACTCGAGGAGCTCCAACTCGCTTGAATGTCTTTAAATGCGTCCTTGTAACGTGGATCCGTCACACAAATGATACCGACATTGAGGTAATGTAAAAATTGAAAGAGTTGATTCGGACACACACGATCCAAGGCATACGAGACGACATAATTGGTGAGCGTGAAACCATGGTTCTCGGAGACACAACACGGCCTAACCTTGAGTAGGGAAAAACACTTGGGGCAATCGTCGACGTCTGGGATCTCGTTGAGTCATCTTTACAGGTTCCAAGGAAACCAGGGTCCCATCATGAGTAGAGGAAGACAAATTGAACACCACTGGATAATTCATTGTTGTCAGAATCACAGAGATGAGTACAAGCTTTAAACTATACTAAAAAAAAATTTTTTTTAAGTGAATCCTTTCATTTTTTAAATTTTATTACAGAGTCATTTTTAAATTTTCTTACAGAGTCATTTTTAAATTTTCTTTTTCCCCACGCTCCATAAATGTACCACCATGTTGTCGAAAAATGGTAGAAGCCTTCCATTGAGCAAGTGAGGCGAGACAACTCTGCGTTTCGGCCAGTCAAAGCTTGAGGTTCACTCACAGCTTTGGAAGGTTTGCAGCGGTCCAACCTTGACGTCTAGAGCAGCCCAAAAAATAGGAGAACTGGTCCAGAGCTATGCTCTTTTCCAGTTCTCCCATTTTTCTGGGGCTCAACACGGTATCTAGGATGCTCTCAATGGGTTAGGTGCCCTGCAGAGGGGACAGGTATTACTCACGTCCAGGAGTTGCAACAGACATCGCAAGTGAAACACATGGCCACACAGTGTCTTTTCTGGCCAGTGCATCGGACTCAGACAAATGAGACACACGTCGGGCACTTGAAACACGGTATCAGGCCATTTCTCTCCATAGCATCCATCCAACACCGCTTGAGCTAATAGAGTCCAAGTGGTCAGGTTTTGGGGACCATGTCGTTTCCAAGCCTTATATGCCACACTGTATAATTTGGATTTGGCATACAGCGTGTATAGAGCTTGAATGAAGGCCCCTTTTCCTTTGGAAGCCTCCTGCTCCAAGTAGTCACTGGACACGTCTTTAGGTTCAAAACTAGCAAAGGCTCTGAAGCAAGGAATGTCTAGGGGATGATGATGAGGGAGCACTTTGGTCAGCAGCTCCACAATACGCTTTTCAGAATCGGTGTGGAGGTCAATGATCTCAGGGGGTTGCAAGCCGTTGACAATTATTCGAAAATGCGTCATAAACGTAATGAAATCAGAGAGATAGACTCCCTGGTATTTGATCAGGTATAATTGAAATGTTTGGTCGGCCTTCATATCTATGAGGCGACTGGCTTCTGAGCCCCACTTTTAGACTAGTGAGAAGCAGGAAGTGGCTTTTGATTGACTACCCGCTTTTAGACGAAGTAGGAAGTGCTTCCCCACTCGAAAGAAAACAGACACATGGTTGAACAATTATTTATTGACACCATTTACAGGTTGAAGGATGAATCCATGATTACCCACTGTAAGGAGAGGATGATGGTTGGGCACCAGCAAAATAATGTCCCGGGTGGGCTTCTTTCCAAGGGGTTTGAAATGAAGGTTGGGGGGATCCGTCTGGATACTCTTGTCACAACGAGTGATCAGGGGTGTAGTAGGAATACGTGAAGACACCTCGACTTCATTCATTAAAAAATCCATCCATGGCTCAGCAGGACATTCCACAGGAGCCACGGTCCAACGCATGACCTTTTCGATAAAAAGTCTTGGACCCACTTTCTCACCAAGACTGAACGGGGGACGGGAGAGTCTTGAACGTGCAAGACAGGAGACAATTTGTAGCTCTCCACCAACAGGTTGCCTTCCACCAGAGCAACGCCCGTATTGAGACTGGTGGCAAAACTCGTGGCCAAAGACGACAATTCGGCATTCAAAATGTCAAACACCACATCGGGAGTCACGAGCTTGGACTTTTGCGTCATGACTGGATAGGGCTTGTGGATTGGCAACACATCTTTGCCTTTAATCACAAAGGTGTCGAAACGTTTGGTAAATTTGTAAGCGTTGTATCGACCGAGAAGAGTTTCAACGTCCACAAGTCTAAAGTATATTTTGCCATCTTTACCAACCATAGAAGCCAGTGGATGGTGATGATTGGGTAAAAGAATTTTGAACCACATGATTACTCAGAGTGATGAAGGCTGTCGAGGTTTTATACTTTCTCTCTTACAAAAAATTAAATCTATAAAAAAAATTTTTTTACATTGTTTTCAAATTTTATTTTACAGCGGAAAAAAGTTTATCTCTGTGAAGAATTTCCATAATGTTGTAGACTTTGACATAGTGGTACATTGTCTGCCAATGTACGCTATTTTGGTCCGACATGGCTCGGGAAAAATTTCTTTTCCCCTCTGTAAAATTTGCTCCAAACTTGCTTCGGTGGGTTCGCCGTGCAACATTCGTTCTTGAAACACCATCGATTCCAATAAAACGTGGATGGCACAATCTTGGGGTGGCTCTTCTCCCTGTCCACACACTAAGCAATCCGGTTGACAAGAGCATGGATCCGAAACGACTGGCATGGTGGTACGATAAATTGCCAAGATGGCACGATCAAAGAGGTGTTCATCATTTGACAAAGATCTCCAGAATTATGGACGATAACGAAATTATATCAAAGCTAAATTTACATCAATTTTGTAAATTATTGAATGTCATTGCTGGAAAGATTTATTGTTTGAAAAGAGAAAATTGCATGCACTCTACTCTCTGCTTTTGTGTGGGGTTTTACTTATCTAAGTAAAAATTCTTTCTTCATAAAAAGCATATTTCGAGTCCACATAGAAAATCAGCAAAGAATTGTCTCAATTTTCTTCTTAGTCAAATTCTTATCTATAAAACATAATTAAATATTTTTCAAACAAATGTGCAAATAATAATTGCATTCCATCACTTTTAATTATGAACAGCAGTATCAAGAGTATCACGTGTATTTCAAAAATATTCAGACAATTTTTAAAAGAAGAAAGTACAAACAATGGAATAAATATTACAATTTTTTTCCCTTTGTTTCTCAGTACAAATTCTGAAATATATCAACGTTGATAAAAGCGTTGTGTAGTAATAGACATGATACATTTTAATGCTGCATATACATATAGATTAAAATAAGGTTTTAATTCTCATACAGTTATTGATTTTAATATAAAATAACATAAATTTAATATTTATACCGTTAGAGAACCCTAAGAATATTTAATTTTTACGCAAACTTGGTAACAGAATAATAGTTTCATTTTATGCATGAATCCAGAAATTACGCTGTCTAATATTTACAAATAACATGTGCAGTTCTTACGGTATCCTATTCTAGAAGATATAGGTGATCACAGTAGCGAAGAGGGTCAGGGTCACGAACTCGTGGTTGGGGTGGTGGTATTTAAGTCATGGGTTCGATTTCTGATGCCAGTGAAGAACCTCCAAAGAGGGGTCTGTGTCTCACAGTCCTCATGTTGGGGGACGCGGAAGTTTGGAAACTGGGATGTCAGCACAAGTATTGTCCTAGGCCCTTGACAGAAGTTAAAATTATGAGGTTGTTGATAATCCCAGCGTAGCTTCAAACTTTGACGTTAATCAAACTATCATTCGATAATATGTAGATTTGTTTTCTATCATATATCAGTCACTTTAAGTTGTGGTTTTTTGCTTTCAATAGATTCTTCTACTGCATGCGGGTCTCTCAATCCAGTGGCGCGCTTCCATCAAGAATTTCAGCGAGAACACATTCGAAATAAAATTTTTCTAGTTTTGGAAAAAGTCCTTTCTGAAACAGACCAATGGACATACCCCTGACGCAGGACAAAGTTCTTCCATTCGGACACTGGACATAACCCTGACGCAGGAGAGTTCTGCTACATGGGCACTAGACATACCCCTGACGTTAGACAGAGTTATGCCGCAAGTCACTAGACATACCCCTGACACTCGACTAAATTCTGCCACCCAGACACTGAACATATCCTGACGCAGGGCAGAGTTATGCCTCCAGGCCACTGGACATATCACTAACACTGGACAGAGTCTTACCTCCCGGACACTGGACATACCCCTGACAACGGAATGAGTTCTGTCATACTCTGCAACTGGACATACTCCTGACACAGGACAGAGTTATGCCTCCAGGCCACTTGACATAACACTGACACTGGGCAGAATCTTACCTCCAGGCCACTGGACATACCCCTGAACGGAATGAGTTCTGCCATTCGGCCACTGGGCATACCCCTGACGCAGGACAGAATTCAGATACTTGGACAATGGACATACCCCTGTAGCTGGACAGAGTTCTGCCACCTGGATATTGGACATACACCTGACGCTGGATAGAGTTCTGTCATCCGGTACTAGACATACTTTTGACGCAGGACAGCATTTATATTTTTAACTTACGTGATCGTTACTCCAGAAGCAAATAATTTTTCAGTTACTTACATATGTACTAGCGGCATATTACTTACATAGTACTAACTATGCATTGCATGGGCTTCTTAACCCTCTAACTGGATACCTTCCTCCTGAAAAGTTATTCCGAAAGTGTTTTACTCTTATATTGCTATTCCCTTCAAAAATGCAACATACTTCAATCCTTTCCCCCTTTTAAAACTTGGGAGGTCGAATGTGGACAACTTTATGACTTGGTTCGGCGTATTTGATCATTGAGAATCAGGATAGCAATCGTTTACAGCTAGCTGTTAAGTTGCCTTGCGCAATCTTGTATGAAAACCGTAGTTCTTTCTACTCTGTCGTTTTCCCCATAGATTCAGTCACAGTAAAATTAAAACAAAATGCAGGGTAAAAAAAACATGAAATAAATGGCGTGTTAAAAATTGAAAAATAGTTATATTTTCTTCCAACAAAATTTATTTTTCTGTCATTTTTTAAAAATTAAAAAAAAATATTTTGGTATTGCAATTTGAACCAGAAAAAAGCATCCTGTATTCATTTTTGAATATGAGAGTAAGAAAACGCGCTCACTTTCATGTTTTTAAAAAAAGTTCTGAGGTAAAAAGAGTAAAGGCCCTATCTTTTTTTTAAACAATAAGACATAAATGGTGCATATTTATGAAATAAAACAGATCTTTCTCTATTCAATTATATTTTTAATTTAGAATAACATAAAATAATTTCAATAGACTTTTAATTTATTTAAATTTAAATTATATAAATGATATTTTTATGTTAACTGAATATTTTTCGGAAAAAATCTAAATTTTCATTCCTAGTGCTCTCCTTTTCGAACTCCTTGTATTAAATAAAAATATCTTTTCTACATCGGCATTTGTGATGGACATAACACACACATGCAGTCAATAAATTTTAATTTTAATGGGGGATATACTTCTTCAAATGCGCATGACTGTACTTCTAACCATTTTCTACTCAAGTTAAATTTCTTATCTTTATGTTTCTTTTATTACAAGGAAAAATGTCACACATCGATAACTACATTTTCACACAATTCAGTCATTACAAATTCTATTGTGAGAAAAGTTCTCCCTAATTAATTTTGTCTTTCAAAACAGTACACTTAAAACAAATTTCTTTAGTGAATTTAACCGACAGTTCCACAATGTATTCATACCAAATTTTAAAAACAAATTTAACACTTGGAAATGTATCCAGTATTAAATTTTTCAGTATACACAAATATTTCCTGCTGTAGGGAAGATATAGTATGAGATGTGGTGTGCGGTTGTGAAAGAATGTTTTCGTACGTGTAGACTATTTTTGAAAATTTAAATATCATTGAAGCTGATCATATAACTGCAAATGAGCCTTATTTTAATGTGTGCTGGTATCAAAGTAAAACACTTTACAATATTAAACAGCCTATGGAATTATACTCAATATCAAACTATTCGCAAAATGGCTTACAACTTCTATTCAAATTGTAAAGAAACTGAAATATAAATATATCTTACTACAGTCAAAAATATTCATAATATGTAAGTATCATATTTCTCCACTTATTTCTGTACATTTTAAAAACTGTAGCTGAATGCAATTTTTATATTTATAAACGAGGCATAACAGCTCACACACTCGTAAAAATGTCTCTTTATCATTTTTAAATATACTACTATAAAACGTATATGGATTGTAAGATCAGTTGTAAAATCCTAAAAGCTTTTAGAGGAGCTAAAAACATGTAATTTTGGATTGATCAAATGTTTAATATAATACACAAATATACATGTTATTAAGCAAATACATTTGAAAAATCAAACTTCCTTCTGAAATAAACGTAATTGAAAGAAAAATGTTTAATTGCAAATGAGTGGAAATACATGTTTATCTAAGGGGTATCCCCAAAGTGAGGTAATCCTCAAACTTAAAACTCAAACACAGAGGCACAACAATCCATGAGGGCCAGGAACTACTGTGCCCATCATAATACACGTGACCATTGGAAGCTGAGGTGCATGAACAGATGTCCCGATTTGGTGGTCTGTCTGAAGAGAGACCTTTAGTGTTTAAGACCCGAAGCAAGCTTGGTACTCAATTATCGACCCAATGTAGCGGGGATGAAAGGCAGAGTTGACATTGCCCAGCCCGTTAATAGAACCCAAGACCTGTGGAGTGGAAGCATGATACACTACCACTCGATCCTATTCGGTGAAAAATAAAATTTAATGTTGGAAACTTATATAAATCCCTAATGAATGAGGGAGTCCAAACTTTTTTTTTCATGTAAACTGTTAGAAGGAAATGTTTAATTATGAACATTTCACAAGTTGCATAAATTAAAATTAACTGTTATAGTTTACATAAATTTTTAAGGGTGCAAAAGGTGTATTTAGGCTGCACGAATTAATTTTAAAAGGAATACGGTTACGAAAAAGTAGTACAAATCTATCTAAAGTAGGGTTGGTTACCTTACATATTGTCAAAAACAACAATGTATTGGAAGCCAATTCCACAATTCGTTGTTATAAAAATGTATGGAACATTACAAGATTTATTTTTGCATTTGTAATTTATATATATATAATTTTTCCTGGGAACTTTAAAATCTATAGCGGCATCCATCAAAACCGCGGTTCTCTCTCTGTTTTTCCAGATCGCCCCTGACTAAGCTGGCTCTGCCATAGTAAGTGAAAATGCCGGATTTTGTTTGTCAAGATCATTTTATAGCAGACAGCATTTTTCATGTATTTTAGATGGTCGTTTATATTTTCTGCATCAATATCTTAATGTCTGAATTTAAAATTACATAAAATTCTTGACATTCGCATCAATGACCATTATAATTTTTATTAGTATATGAATGTGTCATCACACGATTACATGACTGTTATTAACATATTATTTTAACCATTTAATTAATATTAAGTATAACATAACGCACACAAATTTTCTGAACTTTAAAATAAATATTTCGAAAACTACTTCAGATATACTCAAAATTTTTCATTCCTACACTTTAGCTTCTCAGTTTTGCTTCTATGTAAAACTTTATTGTATATTCCTCGGTTTTTTTAGTATATTTTTTGCTCTTAGCATGCATTTTTCAACTGAATTGTATGAAATCTTCAAAATATATGAAAAAATACCAAAGATGATATATAAAAAAAATTTGAAATTTATATTATACTCAAAGAGTTGCTAGAACTTATGGTAAATAATTTTTAACTTTTCGATACATTTTTTTTTCGAAATTTCAAATGGAATTTCTAACATAAAATTTCTAGCTTTATACGGTCGAGATTTCAAAAAATATCCAGATTTTAATTACTTATTCAGTTAGCCTTGAAAAAAAGATAAATGTTGAGGTATTTTACATAAATAGATATGTTTGAAGAATAATTCGAATGTTTTTGAATAGCTCGAATTTAAAATTGATTTTTATGTTTATTTATATGCATAAATGCCTACTGTAAATGTTTCCGTATATTTTTGATTACCATTTATTCAAACATTCAAGTTATAAAAAAAATGTGGGAAAATCTTCATTCATGCTGCCTTTGATGTAAACTGAAGTTCAAGCATAAAATTCAAATATAATTCGGTGTATTTTAACAATATATAACTAGGCACTGTACGTAAACTTCCCTTAACACAGTGCTTCTCAAACTGTGGGGTGCGCCCCCCTGGGGGGGCGCGATGACCTACGAGGGGGGCGCGAGCATATCGAAAATAAAAGATTTAAAAAATAATTAGTTTACTGGAATGAATTAAAACAAAATACTTTCAGACATAATAAAAAATGCACTTTTACTCTGATATAATTTATAGGTGATATTAAGCCATCAAAAATAAAAACTTCTTCAATACCTAATTATCAATCTTTGATCCTATAACCAAATAAAAAAACTTTTATTTGATTTGCTGTCATCCCGTGATGAGAGATTTTTTTATTACGCTTTTTTTTAACCTAACTTAGTACTCTTTCAGAGGAAAAAACAGATCCCGGACCCAGAATCGAAAAACTTTAGGAACATAAAAAATTCATCACTGTCATTATTTTTGAAATACTGCACATTATAGCTGTAATCTGTTTGACCTTCTAAATTATTGGTACAGTTAGTTATGACCCCTCTCTTATGTGTTCTCTGTTGTGCTTTTTTTAATGCAAAAGAGTTTTATGATATTTGGAAAACCACGGAGAGCACACACACACACAACAAGCACATGAAGGATTACTTGGCCGAGACATATTTTTATAAATATTCTCAACGTATAAATCATAACGAAAAACGTTTCACACAATTTTTTTAGCAGTAACATACATATTATCATAATAAATATACTTTTTACCGGAATTGGTCGCGCGGGACACACAGATTACGAAATCTTTAATTCTGGCAAAACTGTTTATTTATTTCCAAAGAGAAAAATTGAAAAGTCCTTGAAAGTAGGTAAGTAAACTTTCTCTTAGTTAAATTATTCACTGGAATCACGATTTGTATCGTGTACAATAAAATAATTATAAAAAAAAGGATTGGGGTGACTCAATAACCCCGACCGTATCGAGTGCGCGTCTTCTCCCGGGCTAAAACGTGTTGAAGTCTTTTCGCTTTAAATATTAAAAATAATACAATTATTCTTCATCGATATTTTATACTATTGATCATTATTTAACATCAGTGACGCGCACACAAGGGGGGTCCGGACTCCCCCAAAGCCCTTGATTTTTTTCCGATTGATTATAATTCTAAGTTTATAGTACGCAAAATTTAGTTAAGTATTTGTTATTAATGATTAATTTTATTCATTAATGCTAATTATTTATTCAAAAATTAGTTTTTTACTGTGTTTTGTTCCCGGAAATCGACAAAATCAAAAGGAACCTGATACAAGATTGGTGAACTTTCGACCCCGCCCCCCTTGTAAAATTCCTGTGTGCGCTACTGTTTAACATCAATTATAAATGCTAATTCTGTGAGGCTTAAAATTACAATTCGCTTAAAACTAATTATAATTTGAGCAAGGATTTTAAAAAATTCATTTTACGTTTTTGTAAACATTGTCGAGCACTTGGCTTTGCTTCCCTTACAATTCAGCTATTATATCAATAATATTTTATTTTCTTATAAATGAACTCGAGCAAAGAGCGGGCACTTCAGCCGGTATACTTTTAATGTATCAGTGCTGCACAGAATATTTTATAACTAATAAATTAATACTAAATTAAGAACAAGTTTAATAAGTATTAATGATGTCCATGAGCTTGTCTTGGAAAGCAAAGTTTTATAAGGAATGCTTTTATTATTAGAAATTGACCCTCTGAGTTCTTTTTCTATATTTAGCAGATATCTATATTTTGTCTTCTAAGCAGCTACCGCATTTTGCAGTATGTTCAATTTAAAAATTAGAGAAAGGAAAAATAACATAATAATTATCCTATTATTTATTTTATTTTGCTTAAAAGTAGTATACAAAATTTAATACTTATGTTACTAATTTGTATGGTTTATAATTAAGATCGCCTATTGTAACTTTAACTTCAAAGTGCATTCTTATTACATTCAGTACATTATTAATATATAAGGGGGGCGCCAGTATTGAAAGTTTGAGAAGCACTGCCTTAACACTTGGGCTTTGAAATCTAAAAAAAAACTAATAGTTCTTAATTAGTTTTTTTTCGTTATTATTTTTTTATCAAAGTGTAAGAAAATTATTTGATGAAGTTTAAATTTATTCATTTTTAGTGTTTGGAAAGATGAAAAGGTTTCAAATTTTAAAGTGTTTGGTGTTTTATTAATTTTTTTGGCATCTTATAATGAAATAATCATGTTTCAAAAACTGAAAGCATTAATATAAGAAAAATGAAGCGAAAGAATATTCTTAAAAAAAGATTATTTGTCTAACTATATAAAATAGTAGATTGCCCTGACACGCCCCAACTTGTTACAGTTTCAAATTAATATGAAACCAAAAGGGAATTGTAACATATTTTACTTATGCGTTGGGACTTTTGAAAACTTTTAAAATACAATTTAACAAACAAACACTTCTTGGTTTCTAAAGAAATTTCTCCCCGATTTTTTACGATTGCCCCAGGGTCAAAACATGGGGTTCCCTGCGAGCCATAAAACTCCTGCTATGTTGCTTCCTCCGTCCCTCATTATCTTTCAAGATGTTAAACCTTAAAAGGGGGAAAGGATTTCAGAAAAGTGCGGTTAATCCGCTTTTGAAAACGTTATTTGAAGGCAGAAAAATCAGTGCAGTCCATTTTCGAAGCATCTTTACACTGACGGAATTTTCCGTGCTATCCGGTTAGAGGGTTAAAGTGCGCAGAGTTTAGCCTCGGAAGTTTCCCCTTCTAGTCTCAGTGCCAACACTGCCTGGTGCATCTGTGATTTCTATAACAATGTCATTTTAATTCTACTTTTGAAGTTTCTTTCACCTGCTTGCCTCGTTGGACGTGTCTCCGACGGGATCCTCTCCGTGTAGCCCGATGTTGCATGAGCTTTTTCTATAACTTTATTTCAATGAAAATGATTTTTTTTCTTTTTCTTTCTTAGAAGCCTGCATTTTTCTGGTTGTGAATGCGCAATGTAAGGGATTTCTCCTCTAATATCAATTAAATTCCCTTTTCCGGAATGTCTTCCACTTCTTTTCTTTATCAGAAAAGTTTCTTTTTCAATAATAAGATTATTTTTTTTTCTGTAGAAACTTTCAAAGAGAAAGGTATCATGGAAGACTTAAGCAATGGTAGAAAAGAGAATGCATTTAATTTATACCACAATGTTTTAGGTATTTCGCCGTTAACAACAAAATTTAAATAGAAATAATGGGCTAAATGAGCGGGAAAAGGATCAGAATTTGGAGAAATACATAGGGGTAAACCTCTCTCAAATTTCTGAAATGCCGAACATTAAAATTGTGGAAACCTTAGCCTGTGCATTAAATATTATATTTGAAGAACAGTTTAAAGAGTGTAGGGCAGTGCTTCTCAAACTTTCAATACTCGCGCCCCCCTTTTCAATCATAATTTTTATCGTGTCCCCCCCTTATACATTAATAATGCACTTTGACGCTAAAGCTGCAATATGAAATCTTAATTATAAACCATACAAATTAATAACATAAGTATTAAATTTTGAATACTACTTTTAAGCAAAAAAATAAATTAAGTAATAGGATAATTATTATGTTATTTTCCTTTCTCTAATTTTTTAATTGAACATATTGCAAAATAACATAACTGCTTAGAAGACAAAATATGGATATCTGCTAAATATAGAAAAATAACTCAGAGGGTCAATTTCTCATCATATGCATTCCTTATAAAAACTTGGCTTTGCAAGACAAGCCCATGGAAGTCGTTAATACTTATTAAACTTGTTCTTAATTTAGTATTAATTAATTAGTTATAAAATACTCTGTGCAGCACTGATACATTAAAAGTATGCCGGCCGATGTACCCGCTCTTTGCAGGAGTTCGTATATAAGAAAATAAAACATTCTTGATATAATAGCTGTATTGTAAGGAGAGTAAAGCCAAGTGCGCGAAAATGTTTACGAAAATGTAAAATGTTTTTTTTAAATGATTGCTCAAATTATAATTAGTTTTAAGTGAATGTTAATTTTAAGCCTCACAGAATCAGCATTTATAATTTATGTTAAATAATGAACAATAATATAAAATTCCGATGAAGAATAATTGTATTATTTTTAATATTTAAAGCAAAAAGGCTTCAACATGTTTTAACCGGGGAGCAGGCGCGCACTCGATAAGGTCGAGCGGGGTTATTGAGTCACCCCAATCCTTTTTTTATAATTATTTTATTGTACACGATACAAATCGTTATTCCAGTGAATAATTTAATTAAGAGTAAGTTCACTTACCTACTTTCAAGGATTTTTCAATTTTTCTTTGGTAACAAATAAACAGTTTTGCCAGAATTAACAATTTCGTGATCTGTGTGTCCCGCGCGACCACTTCCGGGTAAAAAGTGTATTAATTATGATAATATGTATGTTACTGCTAAAAACAATTGTTATGCTTTATATGTTGGAAAATACTCATCTTGGTCTAAGTCTTGGCCAAGTAATCCATCAAAGTGTGTGTGTGTGCTCTCCGTGGTTTTCCAAATATCATAAAAGTGTTTTGCATGGAAAAAAAAGCGCAACAGAAAAATACATTACTTACAACTCCCTTAAATGAGAAATAAACACATAAGAGAGGGGCCATAACTAACTGTACCAATAACTTAGAAGGTCAAACAAATTACAGCTATAATGTGCAGTATTTCAAAAATAATGACAGTGATGAATTTTTTATGTTCCTAAATTTTTTCGATTCTGGATCTGGGATCTGTTTTTTCTCTGAAAGAGTAAAATGTTACGTTTAAAAAGAAAACGTAATAAACTCACTCAACATGGGATTACAGCAAATTAAATAAAATATTTTTATTTGGTTATAGGATCAAATGTAGCTAATTAAGTATTGAAGAAGTTTTTTTTTGATGACTTAATATCGCCTATAACTTACATCAGAGTAAAAGTTTGTTTTAATTCATTCCAGTAAATTAATTATTTTTTAAACTTTTTATTTTCGATATCATCGCGCCCCCCTCGTAAGGTTATCGCGCCTCCCAGGGAGGCACGCCCCACAGTTTGAGAAACACTGGTGCAGGGGGAGGAATCTGTTTCACTTGTCAGTACACAGTGTGTAAGAAAATGTTTACATAAAAAAACTAATTTAACTTTTGTTTAGGTATACACACGTATTACAATATTAAAAATTTGTATGCAAACTTTTTTAAGAAATTGCTTATTTTTTAAAATTTTAAAATTAACCAGCACATCACATACTCTAAAAAATCAATTTTTCAACTGTAGGTTTTCCTGGATCTAAAAATGTTACTACCTTCAATCTAAACTGAAAAATATTCACAGGACATCCAAAACTTATGGGATGCATAAGAAAACATTTTTGCAAATTACAGCATTTAAAAGTAAGCCTCACGAAATGCAACAATTTTTTGTAAAAAATTGTATTTGAGCAGTTTAATTTATCCTTCTTTTTGTGATTTAACATAACCCGAACGGAATGCATCAATGTTGCTCTTGAAAAAGCAATATTAAACATCCCATTTGCAAATACCGGCTGAAGAAAATATATCCCTACTTCTTGAGTGTTTTGTCCTTCAGATTTGGTTTTGGTCATGGCAAAACAAAGTCACCACCAAGAACAAACACCTTCCTTGCCTTCAAATGGTATCTCTAAGCACATTAGTTGTCATAAAAGCCTTTAAACTGGATTCAAATCCTGATGACGAGTCATAGTACACTCATCATAAATAACGATTTGTGCCACTTTTAAAATCTCTAATCTTCAGCGTTGTGTCGAATGCCACATGAAGCATTATACAAAATGGGATTCGTTAAATTGAATGAGCTGCTCTTCCATTTTAAAAAATAATACCAGCATTTTCTATCCATGCCACAAGAACAATTTTCCGCATTCCCCTAAATGATTGAATTACGGCATTAAATAAAAACTTTTGGCTCTCTCTGAAATGACATTCACATAAAACGCTTTAGGTGAAGCCCCTTAAACAACTTGGAATACATGAATTAATGTTACAATATAATATATCTCTATTTCTCTGGATTACATATATATCAAATCTGAGTCACAGCTCAGAGACATTTTTCCGTACTAGAAATTTGGCACAAAAGATTGTAAATTGCAACCATGTTGCCAGCTACTCTATTTGTAGAGGAGATCGAGAAATCTCAACATGTTTCTCTCACTCGGACATTGGACATGCCTCTGACGATGGATAAAGTTTTGCCACCTGGACAGTTGATATACCCTGTTGCAGGAAAGAGTTCTGCCTCCAGGCCAATGGAAATACCCCTGACGCAGAACAGAGTTCAACCTCAAGGCCACTGGACATAACTCTGTCACAGAAATGAGCTCTGCGTCCATGCCACTCGACATACCCCTGACAAAAGAGAGAAGTCTGCCACCGAGGCACTGGAAATTTCCCTGACGCTTGACAGAGTTCTGCCACTCGGTCACTGGGCATACCCCGACGCTGGACTGAGTTTTGCCACCCAGATACTGGACATAACACTGACGCTGGACAAAGATCTGCCTCTAGGCCAATGGACATACCCCTGAAGTTAAACAGAGCTTTGGTCCAGGTAACTGGGCATACCGCTGACGCAAAAAAAGAGTTTTCCCTCCAGGTTACTGGGCATACCACTAACGCAGGACATAGTTCTGCCTCTAGGACACTGCACATCACCCTGACGTAGGAATGAGTTGTGCCTGAAGGCCACTGGGCATACCTTTGACGAAGGACAGATTTCTAACTCACGAACACTGGATATACCCTTGACGCTGGACAGAGTTCTGCCTCCAGTCCTCTGGAAATACCCTTGACTCTGGACAGAGTTCTGCCACCCAGATTTTGGACATACACCTGAAAAAGGATAGAGTTCGGAATCAAGGGTGCTGGACCTACCCCTGACGCATGACAGAGTTCTACCTCCCGCGGAATGGACAAACCCCTGACGTTGGAAAGAGTTCACCCACCCGGAAACTGTACATACTCCTGACGCAGGAAAGAGTCTTGCCTCCATGCCACGGGAAATACTCCTAACGCTGGACAGATCTCTGCCTCCAGGCCAATGGACATAACCCTTAGGTTGTTCAGAGTTCTGCCTCCAGGCCTCTAGGCATAAAGGGTGTTTTTTTCCAGGTATAGAAGTTTAAGTTGGCATTACTTTCCAAGATGGCGACCGATTTAACAGCTGTCAAGTGATTTATTCTCAGTTTGGTTTGGCAATTCATCAAAACGATCATCAAGCAAGGCGTAGATTCGTTGAATGGGCCCAAAACGAGATTGCCGTTGTTCCCGATTTTCATAAGCTAACTTTGTTTAGCGATGAAGCGCACTTCTGGTTGAATGGCTACGTCAACAAACAAAACTGCCACATTTGGAGTGAAGCTAATCCACAAGTGTATGTCGAAACACCGTTACATCCAGAAAAACTGACTGTTTGGTGCGCTTTATGGGCTGGTGGAATCCTTCTTCAAAAACGATGAAGGCCACAACGTTACAGTCAATGGTGATCGGTATAGAGTCATGATTACTAACTTTTCATTCCTGAATTCAACAATCATGATGTACAGGAGCTGTGGTTCCAACAAGACGGCGCAACATGTCACACAGCTCGTGCCACAATCGATTTATTGAAATACACGTTTGGTGACCGCCTAATTTCACGTTTTGGACCTGTGAATTGGCCTCCAAGATCTTGTGATTTAACACGGCTGGACTATTTTCTGTGGGGCTATGTAAAGTCATTGGTCTATGCGGATAAGCCACAAACGCTTGACAATTTGGAAGACAACATTCACCGTGTTATTGCCGATATACGGCCACAAATGTTGGAAAATGTCATCGAAAATTGGACGTCCAGATTGGACTACATCCGAGCCAGCTGTGGCAGTCATATGCCAGAAATCATATTTAAAATGTAATGCCACAAGATTATCTTTCAAATAAAAAAATTCATGTCAATCGAATAATACATCGTTGTTTTATTGCAATTTAAAGTTCTATACCTCTAAAAAACACCCTTTACCTCTGAAACAGAACAGAAATCTACCTACAGGACACTGTATATACCGCTGATGCTGGAAGATTACTGCCACCTAGATACTGGACATAACCCTGACGTAGGACAGATTTCTGCCTTACGGACACTACACATACACCTGACGCTAAACAGATAAGTGCCTCCAGGGCACAGGACATACCCCTGATGTTGGACAAAGTTCTGCAACTCGGATACTGGTTATAACCCTGGTGCTGGACAGAGTGCAGCCACTTTGGCTCTGGACCTACACGACGCAGGAACCAGTTATGCCTCCAGGCCACTGGACAAACCCCTGGCACAGGACAGAGTGCTGCCACCTGGACACTAGGTATACATTATGCAGGACACAGTTTTTCAAACCAGACACTGGACATACTGCTGTCGCAGGACAGAGTTCTCCCACCGAATATACCCTTGAGGCAGGACAGAATTCTGCTTCCAGACTACAGTACATACCACTGACGCAGGGCCGAGTTCTGCCTCCAGGCCACTAGACATACCCCTGAATCTGGACAGAGATGTGCCTCCAGGACGCTGGACATACACCTGACGCTGAGCAGATTACTGCCACCCGGACACTTTACATAACCCTGTTGTAAGACAGAGTTCTGCCTACAGGCCAAAGGATATATCCCGGACGAAGGACAGATTTCTGCATGACGGACACTGGACATACTCCTGACGCTGGACAGATATCTACCTCTAGGACACAGGACATACCCCTAACGCTGAACAGAGTTCTGAAACTGGGACACTGGACATACCAATGACGCTGGACAGAGTTCAACCACTTGGGCTCTGGACATACACGACGTAGGACACTGTTTTGATTCCAGGCTACTGGACATACATCTGACACAAGACAGTGTTTTGCCACCGGACTCTGGACAATCATGACGCAGGGCACAGTTTTGCCACCAAGACACTGGACATACCCCTGGCGCAGGATAGATTTCCACTACCCGGACAGTGGACATACCCCTGACGCAGGACAGAGTTCTGCCACCCGGACATTGGACATACCCCTGACGTAGGCCAGAAATCTGCCTCCAGACCACTGGTTATATCCCTGACGCAGGACAGCCTCCAGGACTCTGGACATACCCCAGACGCAGGACATATTTCTGCCTCCAGGCCACTATGTGATGTCACCCCGCTCGAGTGACCATCTCGTTGATTATCAGCGTGAGCTAGAGGTGTAGGAATAAAGGAAGAACTAGGGGAGCCGTCAGGATCTTAATGCGACTTCATTAAGATCTTTAACTTAATCGTCTAACAATTAAATAATAATAATATAAGTGGGAGAATCTACGGTGGCAAAACACACACACACACACACACACACACACACACACACACACACACACACACACACACACACACACACACACACACACACACACACACACACACACACACACACACACACACACACACACACACACACACACACACACACACACACACACACACACACACACACACACACACACACACACACACACACACACACACACACACACACACACACACACACACACACACACACACACACACACACACACACACACACACATATATATATATATATATATATATTACCGAAATTACTTAACTAGGACCACTGTCAATAACTAACTCGTCTAAACTCAATTCCAATATTATCACAGATCCTAATATTAAATCGTGAATCCTACCTTGATGTAGTATGAAGTAGCGATCACAATAATCCTAGATGAAGTTGCGTATTTACTCGAGTGCAATGGTATGCACATTGACTTAAGTGTTCTATATCACGTATAACTTCCGATAGCTGTCACTTAATGTTTTCCAAAATCTCTTCACGCTTGAACCAGGGATTATCTTTACATTCCTCAAGTTGCCATACCGCTTACTCTAATTTCTGATATTCAAAAGCTTCCTAATTGGCATCTTTCCTTCACGCTTCACTTCTTGGATTTGGTTGGAGAAGAGTTGCCTTTAATTCTGGCCCCAAAGAACCCAAAGGACATGTTAAAGAAAAGACGTGTGAGCCCATCACAACCCTTCCAAGAAGCAAAACGTGATTTATTCGATGATCGAATAGTCATTTTAACCATTAATTTCCAATATTCAGCTTAAACTTTAATTTTCGCTATTCATCTTAAGTTTAATTTTTAATATTCCTCTTTAATTTCAACTTTCGACAGCCACAATAAATTTTACTCAATTAACAAGACCAACACTAACTCTTCTTTCTTTACACTGCCCATTCATCCTGTCGTCATTACAAAAATCTTTGAGAATTGGCTTTCTGTAGAGAATTCAGGGTCTGTCACCCTGAAATAAAAACTCTTTAAGTCACTTGGAATAATAAAATTTTCACATAATACATTACATTTCACAATTTTTATACATTATATATCACCTTTAAATTGGAACTAATTTTCATATATACGACTACATCTCATCTGGCTTTTCCAATAAACTTCCCCTCAATTCGTGCAGCGCCGTTATTGTTATTGTTAGTAGACTGTCTTCGCCGCGTTTCCCCCAAACCAGATGTACATCAATATGAAACAATATAACAATATATATACATACACTATACAATTACAACCATTTTTCAATAAACCATTAAAACAAATAACCAAAGGAATTGTCACATCTCAGCGAAGTCATACATAGAAGTCAACAAATGCATATTTACAATTGTTTTCTCCATATTTTTTTTAAAAAAAATTACAAGTCAAAAGTTCATTTTTCACCTTCCAGAAAAATGCACCCATTGTAGTGTCAACTTTTCTTGGCGCTATACATTTTAAATACCCGACCGTGACTTGCGTGTCTGCAATAATTCTTCCGACCACTTGTTCCAAAGAATATAAAATGAAACAATAGAACCTTGTTTTTATTACTTGTAGTTGGTGTCTCCTACTAGGATCTCCAGGGAGATGGATCAGTTGCTATTCGCTCCTCTTTTCCTTTCCTGGCCATTTTGTTGTTGACTACCTCTTCTGGTATTCTTGTTGCCTGACCTTACTTGCTCTTAGATGTAGGGGCTGTAGTGCTTTCCCTTGCTGTTCCTGGCTCGAACCGGTCCGCCTTGTTGTGTCTTCCTCTTCATGGTTGGTCGGGATTCCACTCTTCTTCCATTTTTTGGTCTGAGTTTGTAACCGCTAGTGTTGGGCATTACTGTTTCTTCTGTTCGGCCTCTCTTTCTATATTTTGGCAAAACACTATTAGTATAGTTCGACGACAATGCTCTTTTAGGTACTGTATGATCTGAACCCTTCTGAATCTTCCTCTGTAGTCCTCCCGACCCAGAATCATGTGATCGTTTATACCCTATAGTCTAATTTTTACACTTTTTAATCTTTCTACTGGTTTTAGACCAAAAGCTAGGTGGTGATCTGAAAAGTGGTGTCTCTCACCCTGATCTTTCTTAAAAAAACTTATCCCTTTTCCCTCTAACTCATGCTTTTCACCTGACCCTTTCTTCCTACCAAACTGAGACTCTTTTGAACTCCGTTGTACATTTTCAAAACTACTCGATTCATGGTGTGAACTATTGCTATCCGAACTACCCGTTCTTATTTCCATCTCGTCACATTTCCTATGAAGATATATTCTAACTTGATCGACATTGATCGTTAACCTTTTTACCGACCTCCATATCACTATGTTATTATTTTTTACTTCTAACACTCTATATGGACCTTCAAATTTTGGTTTAAATTTAGCTACCACTTTCTTTGATGCTGAACTTAAAGGATGCGTTGTTATCAAGACCCAGTCATTCACTTTAATTTGCACATCAAGCCTGCGTCTGCTACAATACTTCTCCCATTTTTAATGCTTAGTCTTTGTGTTTCGTCTAGCTTCATCAAACAATCTCTCAATATCTCCCACTATAAATTCAGTTCCGTCCGATACCATCACTAATTTCTGAAAAGGGGTAATCAACTTTCGACCCAAAAATAATTCTACAGGGGTTTTTCCCGTCGTTTCATTCACTGCTGTACGAATAGCATAAGCAAACTCACGTAAGAACTGTGTGTGTGTGGTCCCATCTATCATGCTGATCATTCACATAATTTGAAATCATTTGCACAAGATCGCGATTCACGCGTTCGGTTCTATTTGTCTAAAGTCTATATACAACAGACTTCACATGCCTTATGCCTAATCTATCACTTAAATGCTCAAAAATGACGGAGATAAATTGGGGACCATTATCACTTATTAATCTTACTGGAGCTCCAAAACACGATATATAATTATCAAAAAAATTATCCACTATTACTCGAGCCGAGGCCTTTTTAAGGGGTGTTATTTTAGCCCACTTGCTGAAATGATCTGTAATTACTAATACATATCGGTTTCGTCTTACTCTCGGTGCCGGGTACGGACCTAACAAATCTAACGTATATAATTATCTCCTTTGGATAATTTGATATAATCGGAATTAATCGACCAACTGGTAACGCAATTTTATAGTTATTAACTTGGCACGTGTGGCATGTAGAGACATATTGATCAATACATTTTCTCATATACGGGAAATAACAAACGTCCCTTATTTTATGGTAAGTCTTAAAGCATCCAAAATGACCTGCTATGGGCTTGTCGAGAAATTCTCATTATTTCATTCCTTAAAGACTTTGGAATGTATACTCGCATTTCATCTAATGACGTTGCATATTTCGCATAAAAAACACGCCCTGGATTAACCTGAAATCGCGGGACCAATTCTCACATATTGTCGCATTAACCTAGCTGTTTTCTGGGATTTCTAGATATCTATCGATGTGACCTAATTCTGGGTCTTTTCTTTGCTCTTTAATTAACTGCTATCGTGACGAAAGTACCAAATCTTTGATTATTGCGCAATTAACTTTTTCTCCTATTATACTTTCAACCGGGTTCCTCGACAAAATGTCAGCCACCGCATTTTGAATTCCAAAAAACAATGTTCCCATTCTATATTAAATTCTGCTAATTTTAATGCCCATCTGATCATTCTATTTGACAAATTTTTACCATTTGTTAAACGCGTCAATGCAGCGTGATCCGTAATAACTTTAATCGGCAGTGAACCTAAATACTTTCTGAATTTATCCAGAGCCCCCAAAAAAAAAAAAAAACTACTACTAAACACTCCCTCTCGGTTACAGTGTAATTCTTTTCCGCATTACTAAGCGTGCGGGAAGCAAACGCTACTGGTCTTTGCTCCTGATTTAGAACCGCTCCCACACCTATTGAACTTGCATCCGTAAATAACTCGAAAGACTTTTTGAAATCCTGCAATTTTAAAACTGGCGCTTTCATTATGGCCGCCTTGACCGCGTCGAATGCCTTCTGTGCCACTATTGACCAACAAAATTTCTTGAGTTTTCATTTAAGATTATAAAGGGGCTTGCAAAGATCAGCATTATTTTAAATAAATTTCACGTACCACTGGGACATACCTAAAAATTTGGACACCTCCTTAGAATTTCGTGGTGGTTTCATCTCAACTATAGCTCGACCTTTTGTCTCATCCGTTTTAGTTCCCTCCTTATTAATAATTAAACCTAAATATTTCAATTCCTCACAACCAAATTTACATTTTTTCCTTTATTTAAGGTTAACCCTGCATCCTGCAATAATCGAAAAACTTCTCTTAGATGTTCAATATGTTGAGGAACGATGGAGACAATATTATAAAGCCATCCATATAAACTTTCCTATCACGGGTTTGAGAATGATATCTATTGCTTTCTGAAAATTAGGAGCCGCCCCTGACAAGCAAAATGGCATACGCCGAAATGCGTAGGTGCCATTCTTCGTGACAAACGGGGTCTTAACTATATCATTGGGGTTTACTGCCAGTTGAAAGTACCCTGATCTGAGGTCAAGACCGACATCATCGTTGTATGGCAGTAGTTCTCAAACTTTCAATACTTGTGACCCAATATTCAATCACAATTTTCATCGCGCCCCCTTCCATTCAATAACAATGTATTGAATTCGATAGTAAGATACTTTGACGTTTTAGCTACAAGACGACTTCCCCTCTTAAGTACCGCCAGCGTATAATAACGCCTCGCTTAGCCAAAGCGTTAACTGCCCCAGACGTATATAAACGTCTCTCAAAAATACGATCTTTTCGGTTTACTGCTATCGATTATATTATTCAGAAGGCTTTGGAATGCAATAAAAGGAACTTGAAAGTGTTTGCGAAGGATTTACCTATTTCTGAGGAACTCCTTGTTATTCCCCCGAAAGAAAACACCACATATGCGTGCCTAAGTGCAAAATGGGGGCATTGGTGAGCAAATCGGTTAACATTTAAACGGCAGTCAAGAGATTAATTATAAACCGTATAAACTAACAAGATAAGAGTTTTTTTAAATATAATTTCATATATGACAAGCCCATGGCGTCACTGGAAATTATTAAAATTGTTCTTAATTAATTTTGTAAAATTAATTATAAACATTGTGCAGTACTGATACATTTATAGGTGTATTATATCAGTATAAATGTTTTTTATAACGTCAGAATGTATTTTTTGTTTGCTTTCAAAAAATTAATTTTTTAATGTTTTGTTTTCGACTTTTCAATATGCTCACGCCTCCTCCTAAGGTTATTATGTCTCCCTGGGGGTGCACCCCACAGTTTGAGAAGCAATGGTTGTATGTGGGGTATGTTCATTATTAAATCATTTATTAAGAGTAAGGGATACCGGGGATACTTTGTAATGGCATTAAGTTTCCGCTATTCGACAAAAATCTATACGCTTCCGGATTATCCGGCGGTAACCCAATATTTTTTCTACATAACACAACTGGTGACGCTTAAGGGGATTGAATCGGAATTATGGTTCCCTCTTTCAACATTTTCTCTACATGATAATCGAGTATTGCTTGTTTTACCCGGTCGTAACGATATGGAGAGAGAAGCAACAGGTGGCTTATCTTCCGTGTCAATTTCATGATATAAAACATGTGTAAGTACCGGTTTATCTGAAAATAATCCCTGAAAACTATTAAATAAATCCCGCAACTCCTGTTTCTGCTTTTCCTCCAACCTTGTCTTAGAAAGATCTATTCCTTCCTCAATCGTTTTAACCACAGTATCAATTTGCGAATCAGGAATCGCCAACGATTTTCGATCACAGTCCAAAATACTCTCTGATCCACTTATAAAATCCACCCCGAGAACACATGAGTATTCCAAATCTGCCAACATATGAAACAACCAAGGATTTTCAAACTTCTTTATATTTGAACATTCAATTCCACAATTCCAATATTCTGACATTTAGCTCCCTGTGCAGTGATCACCTTAGCACGTGATTTTTTACTTGTTTATAAAAATATTTTCGTTATGTCTCCTCCGATATAAATGAATTCTATGCGCCAGTGTCCCATAATGCTTTCGCAAAAGCATCATTTAATAAAATAGAAACATATGGGAGTTGCACTGGAGACATGCATATTGCCGAGAGTTTAATCGGTACCTCATTTGTCGACTGCGTCCGATCTCTTTTTGTACATCACTATCTTTCAAAACATTCAATCGTCCCCTTTGCCTCGACTACAAATTCTCACTCGTACCTCTATTTCTGTGGTCCCCTCTGCTAAAATCGTCTTTTTTTATCCCCATTTTTAAATTGGTATCCTCTATCGTTAAATCTTCGATCATACTTCTGAAATCTATTCCTGCTTTCGAACCACTGATTTCCATAACGGCGCTTCTCGTAGTTTCCCCTATAATCATTTCTGCCATTACTCGATCTACGCACCACTTCCAAATTTCTCCAATTTCTTCGATTATCTTTCGCATTAGACATCCTACGCTCACTCCAACCTCGTCTTTCCACATAATCACTATTCCTCGAACCCCGCATTGCTTGCATGAATATCTTTCTTCTAACTTAGATAAGGCTTCCAACAGTTGGACCGTGTTTTGTGGATTTCGAACATCCACATAAACTTGGACTTTTGTTTCAAGTCTAACGAGCATATGATTTACGAGTGTGTCCTCTAACATCCCCAGTTTTAGTGTTTTATGCAGTTTTAATAAAACGTAAACAATCCGTTGGCTCCTGGTCCTGTCTCTGTTGAGACGCATAAAACCTAGTTTCTTAATCTTTCCTACTGTGTATGGCAGGGAATGCTTTTGACAACGCTGCTTTTAACTGTACAAAGTCCGTGGTGGTATTCTGCACTAACACTGATCCGAATATCCGATACCAATCTTGAGCATTCCCCAGGAGATTCCCTTTCCAATAAACACATGACAAATTACTGGCTATCTCTAGTAATCTTATTGGATTGTCAATACTCTCTAGAGTAACGTTCTCATATATCCAGAAAATTCAGGTAAAATCTTAAACCCGTTGGCGCTTCTTACCTCGGGGTCACATAAATTAAATCTCGTTGGACGCCCCCTCGGGTGGCCATCTCGTTGATTATCAGCGTGAGGTGTAGGAAGAAGCCGTCATGATCTTAATATGACTTTATTTAGATCTTTAACTTAATCGTCTAACAATTAAATGATAATAAAAATTCATTAGTGCGAGCACAAAATTCACTTAGATTTCCAAACAATACTAAGCTAACAAATAAATAAATAGCTACTCTGCTCCGAGCATAATCTCAAAGAAAAAGGATTTACCCTCTCGCACGACGGGGATGCTGAGCCTTTCCTTCTCTTGTCGCCTGAAGCACTTTTTTGTAGCTGCACTCTTTTTTCCTTCGGTGAACTTTTAACTCCACTGGTATAAACAGTCCACACTCTTGACTAGGACAGATTTTCTTGTATATCACGCATACACACAAAAAAGTCCGTCTCACTCAATTTAAAAGATAATCCTTTTTACTATTCAGGCGTAAATTTCCGCATTTATTCCATTTAAATCTCACCGCTGCCAACAGATATATAAATAGTATAGCTGTAATGAATTCACACAGCTCTGGGATAAACTATTTCTGAGTAAGAAAATCATAAAAAAAATATTCTATCACAATTAATTAGCAAAAGGGTCCACAGATTTCGAGTCTCTTTCGCTACTATGTCTCATATCTCTCGCATAAAATAATGTCACAAATTGACACTCGAGAGAAAAGTCATATACGTAGAATATGTAAAAAGAGGGTTCACACGGTAGTTCCACATCGAGTCTGAGTGAGTTCGCTGGCTCCAAATCCACCGTGCAGTTGCTCCTTCGCAATGTCTCAGTTCTCAGACGCGCTGTCGTCATCGAATCGCGAGAAAACGAAAGCACAATGATACAGCGTCTCTTTGTGACGATCGGGACAGCATGGGAAAGAGGATCCAAATCTTCAACCATCCAGTTAAGAAATTCTTTCCCAGCAATAAGGGAAATGTCTGGAATTTTTCCACGTTGGTTCGCCCCCACTCATAGCAATTAGGAGGAAGAGACTAGTTTCATCACAATATCTTGTGTGTAGTTTCTAAAAGTATCCTCTGGGTGACTTTATATTTGGCAGTTAGCAGAATAGTAACGGTAATACTAATTGGTACGCCTTTTACGGAGGTTTCATTAACATCACATATACGCAGATGTGCAAGCTCCCTTCGTTTAAGAAAGTTGGCGCAATTCTAGCCAAGTTTAAATAATGTAATTTCTTGTAATATCTCCTTGAAGATCACATCACTAGTTGAAATTTTTCAATTTGACAAAAAGATTCGGCAGATTTTTAAACAGTATTTACTCAACAATCGTCAACTCTATTAATAACTCGCCAACCCCGATTTCCGATGTGTCGTACGCGTTGAACTGGAAACAATGGGCTTCGCTTCATGAAATGTCACCAATAGGTTGCGATAATACAAAGAACCTTTTTACACAATCACCTTAATTTACTTGAAAATAACAGGAGAAACCCACAAATTTTAAACGATTTAAAAATTAGCTTTAGAACTCCATTTCTTTCGCTAATAATTATATTATTATGAATCGGTGGACTTTGCGAGTTATTACCGCCCTTTAGAGGGTCTACGCACGTTAAATCTGTCGATGCTCAACATCCAACCGTTGGTGTGGTGTAGAAGTTAGGAGAGGTGGGTGTCGTCCTCGTCATTTGACAATGGTTCAAAATTATGAGGTCCATCGCCAAAGGCCCTCGAGTAATTGAATAGTGCGATGTTAATATTCCCTCACTCACTCACTTGGCAAGTTATTGTCATCGTATATATATATAAAGCCGAAAAGCAACTCACTCACTGACTAATCACGATATCTCCGGAACTATTAAACCTAAGGATACGTAAACCTACTATTAAATCTACAGACCTAAATTCAGTAGGCAGGTTCCTTTCATGGAATAGACATCCTCTAAGAACGGATTTCGCAAAGATCGAACCCCAAGGGGCGTTAAATAGATAATTAGTTCCATTACTAAACTATTAGATGTATAGTCTTGAAATTTCATAAGCAGATTCCTTTCATGGAGTAGAGATCCATTACAAAATAGGTTTGGGGAAAATTGACACCCAAGGAGCACTGTGGGGGTTTAAGGGGCATATTTGATAAATTCTTCCGTTTTTAAACTATTAGATCCACCTGCTTGAAAATTAGAAGGTATGTTCCTTTCATGGAATAAAATTCCTCTAATAAAGAGTTTTGCGAAAATCAACCCCAGGGGAGGTTGAGAGTTTTGCTAGAGTTCGGCAATAAATTTCCACCGCGCCTGAAGAACTGTCTTATTCTTTGCGACGGATTTGTATAAAATCCTCGAACCCTGATCAACGTAACAGTTTGGCGTCAAAAGTTAAGATATAATACCTATAACAAGACGATGGATGAGCAACTGAAGGCTCTGTAGGAAACCATCAATTCCTTAAAAACAGTCAGGAAGAGACTAAGAATGAATTGAAGAAGAGAATGCAAAAATGTCAAGATCTGAAGAATTCCTAGAAAAGAAAATAGACAGTGCAGAAGAGAAAATCAACAGTATGGAACACAGAATAGCCGGAAAAATGGAATAGAAAATCGGAGTTATTAAAGAGAAGTGAGTGGTTCTGGGGTTTATATTGGCACTAGAGCCGATTTCGGCTAAATTGTGCCAAACACTTTTCAAATATTAAAACATTCGACGAAATATCTAAAAATGTTGATAATACAGATTCTCAACAAAAGTTAAAATTCCAAATCACATATATAAATCGTTTTCATATGATTAAAGCAAACAGATTTTGGTGGGGGATTTCCCACACCAAGTCGAACAAGATCTTAAAATAACTGATAGGATTAAAACAAATTAAAGAAAAAAGCAATATTGAATAGAAAAACAACGACAGAGATGCAAAAACTGTGACGAACTGTTGGAACCCTCCCCCCCGGGGTTCCACCCTGGACATCAAGATTAATTTGAAACAAAGAATCATTAAGAATCATTTGTAAAGTAATAACGTATTTATTATATTGATTCAAATATCGGAAACTCTAATATATAATATTTCTATGTTAATTCAAACAAAAGGGATTTACCTTTAATATTAAATTAAATTACGAATTATGAAATTAATCAATAACTACGCGTAAGATCAAATAAGGTCTACCGGAATAGGAGATTTGAGAAAAACACGTAACTCGAATTATTAGCTTTCATTAACTTAAACTAATTTCATTAAATTAGCGATTGTTTGAAGCGGTAATAAACTATATTATATTATATCACCTGGCAATACTTTGGTATCTTCAAAAGATTCTTTCGTAGATTACTAACAGTAACCCTCCAATAGCGTAATCCAATTAAATCCTCCAACTTGAGGCGACTGCAGCTGGCTCAGTTGCCTTCATCCTTGCTTGCTTACAACGCTCTACTTAAATACCCTTTCTACTTTACATATCCCGTTCGCTTTTCGGAGTTGATTGGAAATGTACGCGAATTTATAATCCCCAAAAAGACGCCTAAGAATATTAGTGGAAAGGTTCCATACAGATTCCTCACAGAACGAGACAAAATCCTACAATCAATGTGTCTTATTAAAGTAAAAGATAAAAACTATTTTGGGTTGTTTCTAACACGCGTTGCAGTTAACGTGAGCACATATTTTTCTCGTTTCCAAACCTCTTTTTTCCTTCTGCGATTTCACTTCTTCAATGTCTTGTCCTCTTCTGACGTGTCCTGTAAAGGGGTACTTCTTCTGGGTTTATGAGGTGCCATTTGTGTGATACGTTGTAATAAAAAGTGTAATGTTGTTGTAGCTTCACCAACAGACTTATTCTTAAAGACAACACTTTTATTTACTACGAACATGAAAATTTTGAAATTAAAGGACCCACGTGGGTAATATTTCAAAATGGCCACCGACCTAACGCGCTGGTGCCGAGAAGCTATCTCTTCTATACCCAAAAAGAACACATTCTTACCGGAGGGGAGCACAGTGCACCTCCTGGTGAAGGGAGGAAACACTAAACCTCCCACACAAGATTGATGTGTCACACATGATACTCAATCTGATTATAAAGCATAAAATAATATACATTCATATCATACACTAATATAAAGTAATTAGCATTTTCTCACACTTAAAAAAATATGAAAAATAAGGATACATAACAAATTACACAAAACTATATTAAGAATACAATTCTGATATGATTAATTATACCATACTAATGAAGAAAATTTAAATTTTAAAGAATTAATATAATAAATAACATTAATCTAAAAAACTATTATTCGAAAAGAAACATTAGCATTTTTTTTAAAATCGTAAATAGACACCCAAACAATATAATGAGATACACCTAATGAGATATAAAGAAAATAATTATTCACTAAATCTAAAATTTTCTTTTTAAAATTGAAAAGCACATTTGTTACACTAATCATGAGAGTGCATCAGCAGGAGGCATTTTCACACCAGGACAATATTTGTTGTCACATTGAACTTTTGTAGTTCAAAAGCCCATCTTTGTAGCTTCGCAGATTGTGGTGCACTTTTTGTTCAGTAAGGTAAAGGGTTATCAAAGTAAAGTAGGGTAAAGGGTATCAAAGGATCAGTATAAAAATCAATTTCAGTCCCAAATACCCATACTTGGAACTTTTTTTAAACTCCCCACACAATCACAAATGCCTCTCGTTCAATAGTTTACCAAGACTGTTGGGTCTTGCTTAATTTTTGACTTGCATAAGCAATTGGGTAACACTTATCACCACATTTTTGTGACAGGCAAGCAGCTATGCCAATTTGAGATGCATCTGAACGAATGGTATACGGTTTATCAGGAACTGGAGAGTACAGCGGTGCTTCCATTAAAGCATTTTTTAGAAGATGAAATGAGGAATCATGTTTCTCAGTCCATGGGATGGAATCAGGTACTCTCTTTTTGGTGAGTTCTGTCAATGGATACACAAGTTCTGAATATTTAGGAATAGACTCGCGATAGTAATTACACAGTCCAAGTACACTACGAAGCTCCTTCTTCATTTTAGGCACTGGTAAGTTGTTGATAACTGCAGTCTTTTCGAGATCTGGTTCGTGCTTACCCGAACCAATAATATCACCCAAAAATTTAATTTGAGTTTTTCCAAAGACATAATTTTTGAGGTTCACAGTGAAATTTAACCCTGAAATTTTCGTTAAAATAGTATCCTGATGAAGAAAATGTTCTTCCCAATTTTTGAAGAAGATTGCGATGTCGTTGATGTAGGCACGTGTCTATAACACGATAATGCTCTGTTCATTTCACGCTGAAATGTGGCAGAGGCATTTTTCAAACCCAAACTCATCACCTTGAAACGGTATTGTTGCCGATGAGTCTTGAAAGATGTAAGATTTTTGCTGTTTTCAGCCACGGGTGTAGCTCAATACCCCTTCAAGAGATCTAACGTTGTGATGATATCGGCTGTCCCAATAGAACGTATGAGCTCCACTGCATCTTCCATTGGAAAATCATCAGACACACTCTCCGAGTTCAGAGCTCTGAAGTCAGCGCAAAGTCGTAGGGCTTGTTGACGCAAACGATTGGATGGGATATTTCTGCGTCAGATTCTTCCATTGATTCAAGTCGCCAGAGCTCCTCCATCTGCTCATCAACTTTAATCTTCAAGGACTCTTGGATGCGATATACGAACGGCTTTTTACGTTCAATGTTCAGCTTTAAGCGAATTCGACGAGTTCTTACTTTGGCTATTTTCACATCACTTGTGAAGAGTGTTTTAGAAGAATTGCTAGCACATATTCCTTCTCACTCTCCTTTAGATGATTCAGATCGGTTTCATGTACAACTCTTTCAGATGGGGACCTCGATAAATTAGGAGTGGGATGGATAGCTCCGAATTCGTGGTCATCTTCAAAAATAACCCCAACTGCAAGGGCACGAGGATGATACTGCCTGATTTAATTCACGTGAACATGTCTTACAGTTCCGTCGGGCAGTTTAACTTTATATGAATGAGGTGCATATGGTGTTGAATTATCTCTCCAGGTCCAGTCCATCTCGCTTGATTGATTGATTGAATATTAACGTCGCACTGTTCAGCTACACGAGGGCTTTTGGCGACGGACCACGTAATTTTGAACCATGGTCAAGTGACGTGGACGACACCTGAGCTGGCACCCCCCTCTCCTAACTACCACACCACACCAACGGGAGGACGTTTCAGCTCTCGACAGATTTAACGTGCATCGTCCAGTCCATCTCGCATAGATCTTATTACTAGAATCTGGTATCAGCAACAAACAACAACAGAAAAGGTAATTGTCGATCCCAGCCTCTTGGATCTTCACAGATAACGTGATGAATCATGTCCTTCAATACTTTATTCCATCTTTCAATTAGTCCGTTGCTGGCCGGGTAGCCAGGACAGGAAAACCTAGGACTAGATCCAATCCTTTTCGCAAATTCTTGGGTTAAAGCCGACTTGAAGTTTGTGCCTTGATCACTGGCAATTATACTTGGAATTCCAGTCCTCGAGAATACATATTTGTAATAGAGAGTCACATGCAGTTTTAGCTGTTAGGGATCCAAGTGGTACTGCTTCAGGCCAACGTGTAGGTTGATCCATCATACAAAGAACGTGTTTATGCCCTCTACCAGATGGCGGTTGAATAGGTCCGATTACGTCTATGTTAAGAATCTCAAAGGGAAGCTCAGGACGGACAATAGGTGTAATGGGAGCTCTATCTCCAATTTTCTAAGGCTTCCGAAGCTGACACCCTTTGCATGTCTGGACGAATTCAGCAATTTCACCAGACATATTTGGCCAAAAGAAATTATATTTTATCCTCTCTTTTGTTTTCTTAACCCCCATATGACCTCCAAAAACTGACTCATGGGAGTTTTATTACCTTATCTATTCTGCAACGCGGTAAAACTAATTGCATAACTGGTTCATTTAGAATTTTATCCCTGTGATAAATTAATCCATACATTAATAAAAAAATTCCTTTGTTTAATTTTAATTCTGCACGAATCTTTTCAAGAGAATCACAATTATTCTGCTCATCTTTCATTTTAGTGTAATCCGAATTAAAATTTATATTATCTAAGTCACTCTCAACATAAAATATATCTTTCCCACACTCTGCTTCATTTTCATCATTTGAAAACGTAATAGAGAAACGTATAATCAGCCAATTCAGCAAAAATCTCATTTTCCTTTTTATTATTTTTGTCATTTATTGAACACAAAGACTCATATAAAGCAGGAGGTATTAAAGCCTCAGCATTTAATTTATCTGTGATGGCTACCAAGCAATCCATTGGATGATTCAAATAATTATTATCAAGAGCTATAGCAGTTTTAATTAGCTTTGCTTCTACATTCTCTCCTAATGCAGAGCTTAAAGTAATTTTTCCGAATTCATCATTACAATTATCTGGAAAGGTATCGGAATTATATATAAAAATCTGGGTTCCGCTATCCAATACACAATTTATTGCCTTCCCGTTAATATAAACAACTACATATTCCAAAGGCTCAAGGTCAACTTTAGATTGTACATATTGCACTTAAGCACTCTCTTTTTTCTCATTTTTTAATTTAGAATACTTTTTATTACAGTCTCGAGCTAAATGGTTATCTCACCACAAATGTAACATTCTATTTTTTTACTTAACCTACTTTGTTTTGAGATTTATTACTTTCCGTCTCGAGTAAGGAGGGATATTTTTAAAATCCTTTCATGAGTCATTCTGATTGTGACATGCTCTATGTGAAAACTCCGAAAATGATCTTCCTTTACAAACATAAAACATGCCACACTCTTTTCCCATTTGAATTGGTTTGAACTAATTTTGCTTCTGTTTTATATTTATATGAACGGCAGTTTCATTATCTAACGTTTCATATAATTTATCGCTAACAATTAACTCCTTTAGAGAATTAAAATCATTTACATTTCTCAAATTACAGTATTAATCCCAATTGGTTAACAAACGAGATGCCAACTGAACATACGTTTCATTTGGCATTCGTTTCGCTTTTTGAAAATTTTGCAAGCAAATTAAAGGTGTTGGCTCAAATTCTCTTAGAACTAAACTTTTTAATTTATCATAGTCGCTTATTTCTTCTCATCTTTTACATAAACTAAAATATTTTCGGCCTTTTCTCCTAGCAAATTTAAAAGAATCTCTCCTTTAAATTCATCCGGCACATTTTTGGTTTTGAATGAACGCTCTAAAGAAGAGAAAAATAAATTCCACCCCTCTTGTTTTTAGGAATCGGAAAAGTTAACGTACGAACACTTAGAATAAAATTTTCTATCGAAGTTTGCTTTGTTTCGAGATTTGTACGCTGCAACTCATTGCTATCCCTTTGACTTTCAAATTTTGACCTTTCTAAATTTATTTTTTCCAATTCTATTTCCAATTTAACTTTTTCCAAATTTATTTTTTTCAAACTCAAGCCACGATTCTGCCGTTAAACGCGCTTGCTATTCCTTCGATTTTCTGTCCGAAATAATCGAATCTAAATAATCATCAATAAACTCTTCATTGTTTTTATACTTCTCGCTATTTAAAATTAAATTTTTTAAATCTAACACTTTCATTTTTGGGATTATTTTCTCCCCCAATCCATCCACAATTAATAATAATTCTTCCTTTCTAGCTCCACGAAACATGATTAGAGAGAATTATATTAAATGAATTAATTAACCCAGAAACTCTTTAGTAAAAAAACCCTGCTGAATTCGCTCAAAATGATACAAAAGGGTTGCCTACCTCGTGGTTCCTTTTGATGTCTTGACTCCCTCAGGCGTTCGATATCATGACGTTAATGCGTCAATGTGATATGTTGTAATACAAGGTGTAATGTTGTTGTAGCTTCACAAATAGACGTATTCTTAAAGACAACACTTTTACTTACTACGAACATGAACATTTTAAAATTAAAGGACCCACGCGGGTAATATTTCAAAATGGTCACCGACCTAACGCGCCGGTGCCGAGAAGCTATCTCTTCTATACCCAAAAAGAACACATTCTTACCGGAGGGGAGCACAGTGCACCTACTGGTGAAGGGAGGAAACACTACAATTTGTATTTCTATTTTTGGTTTAGGTAACACAGCAACGTCATAACAGTTCTGTTAGGACGCCTTTTCCTTCGAAATTTTGAAGTTCGTTTTAAAGCTTGGGATGTAGAGGTGGTAGTTTCAAGAACAGAACTTGTTTCAACTGGTAAAGAGGAAAACATTGATATTGTGCAGGGAGAAAGTGCGTGATTGGGATGAAGATGATGCAACATGTGCATAGACTATTGGATGGAGAGGTAGTATTTAATAAAAGAATAGGGACTCTGATGATGTTGCAACTGCAATAGACGACGTGGATGGTAAGAGGTGTGCCTGAGTTGAAGTGGACAAGTAGGAATTCTAGAAGACATAGTTGGTTTAAGGTATCCGACTACGCTCGGAACCGTGATTTTGCAAAAGCGTGTAAATGGATAATATTTATGATATTTTGTGTCACTTAGATTAGAAAATGTATATAAAATTGTTTTAAGACTAGTATTACCAAAAAAAATTATTTAAGTACAATATTTTGACAAAAATCAACATAGAATGACCCATTTTCAAAATGTTTTCCCTTTGTGAAAATGCTTCTATTATAATAATATTTTGCCTGTATAGAGCTCAGACCTCTGTACAGAGACTGAACTAGAATTTCTGAATTGTATAGCTTAGAAGTGGGTTTATCCATGTTTTACGACAACAGAGGGGAGAAACCTTAAGAAAAAAACGCCGATAATTATTTGAATTGGTTGTAACTCTGAAAATAATGTGAAGTTTTCAAAAATCATAGTTGAGCCTCTGTGTAGAGCTATATACAGGCAAAATATTATAATAGAAGCATTTTTCACAAAAGGAGAACATTTTGAAAAAAGGTTAATCTAAATTAATTTTTTGCTGAAATATTGTATTTAAATAAATTTTCTTTGTCAAAATGTCCTTAAAATAATTTTTTTCATGTATGGTAATCTAAGGGACACTAAATATCATGAAAATTATCCATTTAAGCGCTTTTTTAAAATCACAGTTCCGAACGTAATCGGATACCTTAAGAACGGATATCGATGGTTGTAATAATTCTAAGGGCGGCATACTATTTTTGTAGTATTTTCATCTGTTTGGGTTGTTATGCTTACAGTTAAGGATTTAGCAACATATGAGCGTATCTTTGGGATAATTGTGGGGATAGTGATTTTCTTGTTTCTAAATGTGATATATTTTTACTAATTTTCAATTCTTCGATTTGCTTTTCGGTCTTTCTTTTTGGAAATAGTTTTGAATCGGCAGAATGAGGCTGAGGACAATTCACGCAATTCTGCTCCAGATTGCAATCTCAGGAGGCATGCCCAGCAGATGGACATCTAGAGCCCATCAATTGTCAATGGCAGGCAGTTTATGAGTGTCCGAACCTCTGGCACTTAAAGCAGCGCAGAAGATACGGAATGTATGGACGGATTTTACAGTTGAGATATTTAGCTTTTATTGTGTTTCGTAGTTTAGGCCTATTGAATATTAATATTAAATGTTTTGTAGGAATAATTGTAGCATCTTTTTTTATTGTAATTTTCTTGTCCTCAATAACACTCTGATCAGAGAAGCCTTCAAGTATTTCTAATTCAAGTCGGGTTCTAAAATGATACCTCTGCAGGAGTTCAGTGATTTGTGCGGGAGGAGGAGTTACACTTACAGATGAGTTTAAAAAGGTTTGGGGGTGGGGAGAAAAAACAACTTTCTTTGAATAGCGGAGTTGGTTTCAATAAGTAGATCCCCGGAACGTAACCGTTTTACAGATTTCGGCTCACCACCTCTTCTAATGAGATCTTTGTGAGCAGCAAAAGGTGATTTATTTGACATCTCACTATTTGGAAGTGAAAGTAGTAAAAATCTGGTATATTCTGACATTTGATGGATGTTTAGAGGGAATAAAACAAGGCCTTTACCCAGGTACAGCATATTTGAATTCATAGGCGCGATAATTAACTTCAGCCTGGGGTGCCTCCACCCACCCCGGAGTCCAACAGTATGCCGCTCATCTGGCGGAAACCAGGCTTACCTGGAGTACACCCAGAATACAGCATCAGGGCGATGATCCAGCGGGTAAACCCGACACCCCTTATCTGCAGCACTAACCTTACTGTAATGTCTCTCCGGGGACACCAAAGAGAGGTATCACCAGTCGCGAATGACAGCAGCGGGCTAACTCCTGCCTCCCGTCTGCTGCGAAACGTGGGCCAATGGGAAAGCTCCTCCTTACGGGACGCCGCACACAGTGTTGGGAAACGAAAGGTGCTATTGGAAAACAAATAAATAAGAAATACAAAAATTGATATAATAGGGAAAAAATTGAGTGAAAATGAAACTACACTGCTGGCCACCGTAAATGCAACACCAAGAAAGACAAGAGATTGCACAACAAAATTTATTTTGTAGATAACATGTTGACCAAGTATCAAATGATTAAATTTATAGACTTCTGTGAAGTGTGGTTCCTGCCAGAATCAGTAGCCAGAGTAGCCCTCATTGTTGAGGATCACCACTGCCACATTCCTCGGCATTGATTCAAAGAGACTTTGGATGTGTTCGTGGAGTACATCAGACCAAGCAGCTTCCACACGTTGCCAAAGTTGATCTGGTGAGGCAGCTGGGGTTGTAATCTGGGTCAATCGGTGAGGGAAGCAATTCAATCTGGTGATTGACGAAGAACCTTTGGACAATGCGTGCCACGTGTGGTCACGCATTATCCTGTTGAAATATGGCTGTGGCCAAGCCCTGAAGGTAAGGAAGGACAACTGGATCCAACACCTCGGAGATCTGTTTAAAGTACCGGCAATGCGCACTACAGTAGTGCGCTAGTGATATCCAATACCATAATACCCGGTGCAGGACCAGTGTGGTGGTGCATAACGCAGCTGTTCAGCATCCTGTCTCCAGACTCGAATCCGACCATCGTGGTGTTGCAGACAGATGCGTGACTCGTCAGTAAATACAACTTTATTCCACTCTGTCACCCAAATCCTTCTTTCATCGTACCATTGGTGGCTGAGACGTCTGTGGTTTTGCGTCAAGGGTAGAACAAGCAATGGACGTCTTGCGGACAGACCACTCTGCTTTAAACGGAGTCGAATGGTACGCGCAGACACTGAATGATGCGTTACAGACTCAATGTGATGTGCTACGGTTTGGGATGTGACTGAGCGATCTGTCACTGCCATGCGCACAATTTGCCTGTCCTCACGTGAAGTGGTGCACTGAGGAGGATACGATCGACCACGTCGGCCCATCGTACCCTCCTGCATCAACGGTCACATATCGGCATTACAGTTGTTTGATTTCGTTCAACACGACTACCGATTTTCCTGAAAGATAATCCATAATCTCGGTAGGCCTTTATCCTTCCTCTGTAGAACTCGGATACTTAATCAAAAGCTGATAGCTGTTTTCTACGAGACATAACTGACCGTTTTTTGAAAAAAACACAAGAAAAACACAATTTCCGAACTTGAAATCATCGAAATCTCCAAGCCTTAAATAGCACTTTGAGGTGGCGCCACAGGCGCGCGTGATGTGTGTCTCCGCTGAAATTCTAATCACTTGCATATCTCACCTCCGCTAATGCATGTTGTAAATTTCATGTTATTTGCATGATTCCTTCAGGGTGTTGCATTTACGGTGGCAAAAAGTGTATTGTAATGCAATAGAAAATAGGTTAATAATAATGATTAAGTAATCTAAATAAAACAAATTATTTTTTAATTTTAAGCACGTATGTCAGTGCTTCTCAATGTTTCAATATTCGTGACCCAATTATTTAATCATAATTTTCATCGAGCTAGACATCATAATTTTGACGCTAAAGTTACACGATACGGCTTTAAACTCTTAAGAGCTTCCGGCATACATAAATCTCTCGCTCAGCCAAAGCTTTAATTTCTCCGAACGTATATATGCGTCTTTTCTAAGTACGATCTTTTCTGTGCATTGCTATTTATCAAATTATTCCGAAGGCTGCAATAAAAGGACCTCGACAATGTTTGCAAAGGATTTACTTTCTTCAGATTGTTTGCTTCTTTATTCCTCCCGCGCCAACGCGAAAAACGGTTGTCATTGGGAAGTGAATCGTGTAACTTTTAAGCAGCAGAGCTAAGAGACTAGTTATAAATAGTACAAATTATCCCGATAAGTCAGTGCTTCTCAAACTTTCAATACTGGCGACCCAATTTTCAATCATAATTTTTGCCCCCTCCTGTATAACAATAATGTATTCACTGCAATAAAAAGCACTTTGAGAGAGAGACGCTTAAGTTACAATACGATCTTAATTATAAACCGTACAAATTAATACGATAAGTATATTAAATTTTGTATATCTAACTTTTAAGTAATATATATATTTTAAGAAAATTACTTAATATTAATATATATATATATATATATATATATTACTTATTATTATGTTATTTTTCTTTCTCTAATTTTTAAATTGGAACAGATCGCAAAATGATATATTTAATTAAAGATTCATTTCCTTCAGCATCCATTTCTCAAAGTACAAATGTCATTAGAAAAATAGTCTAGTCTATGTTTCTCTCTATCATATCCATCACATCTGGCATTATAGGGTACGTTTGCGTGAGTCTGGGTAACCTATCGAACGTCTGGGCAAAACATGTAAAAATGCTTTTCCTCGTACAATTCCAATACTTCTACAGCTACCGAGTTAAGTATTTACGGCAGTAGATTAAAACAATATCATACATACATTTTTAAGTCGTAAGCAAACATTCGACAATAATAAAGGATCAACAACTACACAGAACGAGCATGGTTCCGAAAATTAAATCAAGGCAATATTCTCAAAAATACTTATATTTTGGATTTACCACTACTGAAGTAAATGATGGGGGGAAAAACTCCAGCTCGTTATATGTTAAAACTTACACATCTGAAGAACAACATGTGAAAGTTGTTTTTAAAACCATGTAAAATCATTTAGCAATGTTGGCAAAGAATTTTAAAAAGTATTTTCTGGATGAGGACAACTTGGTAGCAAGTTACGAGTGGATTAGGAATCTATTTCAAGACACTCCAGAAGGGCTCTCAACTTCCGAAGAAATCTTCATAGATTTCACATTCAGTGAAAAATTAAAAGGCAATTTTGTAATAAATCGCTCTTTGAATTTTGGGTAGAGGTGGATGATGAATTTTATGTACTGAAAATAAAAGAACTTCGTATACTATTACCATTTTCAAAATCTTACCTTTGTTAAACCGGAATTTCTGTGGTGGCTGCTTTGAAGACAAATTATAGATTTCAGCTAAATATAGAAAAAAAACTCAGAGTGTCAATTTCTGATATTAAACCTTCCTTTGAAAAACTTTGCTCTACAAGACAAGCCCATGGAAGTCCCTAATAATTATTAAACTTGTTCTTAATTTAGTATCAAGAAATTATTTGTAAAATACCTTCTTCAGATTTTTTTAAATGATACTTTTTAGATAAATGCTATAATTGTAAATAACTGTTTAAAAGAACTGTAATTTTAAACCTCACCAAATTATTAGCATTTAGAATTATTGTTAAATAATGAAAAAGAATATAAAATTCCGATGAAGAATAATTGTGTTACTTTTTAATATTTAAAGTGAGAAGACTACAAAAAGTTTTATCCCGGGAGCAGGCGCGCACTCGATACCAACGCTAAAGGTAGTGCGGGGGGACTCAGTCACCCCAATCATTTGCTTATAATTATTTTACTGTATTTGCTGGCAAAGCTGTCATATTTTGTTCAAGTTATTGTAGTTTTAATGAGCTTTCATGATCGAGTGAGTGAATATTAACGTCTCACTGTGTTCAGCTACACAATGCGAAAAACCGATATTCAGAACTAAGTACAAAATACTCACTTTTGAATACGTCACATACTCAAAATAGCTCCGATGTAAGCATACTCAAATTTGAGAATAGCCCATTCTGATCTTTGTCAACGACTACATACTCAAAATTGTAAACATCACATACTCATTTTTGAACATGTTACTAGATCAAACTTGAGAATATGACAACGAAATGAGTATATAATGCACTCATTTATGGGTCAAATATTACCTCTTAACTTCGAAAATCTAAATTCTTTATGCTTTTATTGTGTTACAAAAAGGTACTTGCGTATAATCGCAAATGTGTCAACGTTCAAGATAATTCGCCATGTCTCGCATGCGCCGAATTAACAACCATGTACTACGTTTTACACTGCTCAAAATAATTAAAGGATATTGCGGTTTTCCGGGGATCTTGAAACAAAGAACAAGAAAAGGTGTTTTCTTCAAAGGAAATCATTTTCAGTAGGGGGTATCTTTTCCACGGACGGCCAGCAACGTTGAGCACCTTTGAGGCATGGAGTCAATGAGGCTATTAATCACGAGTTGGGGTATTCTGTCCCACTCTTCCAGAAGAGCACGTTCCAGTTCTTGGAGAGTTTGTGGGGGTAGTTGGCGGCCAGAAACTCGTCTTCCTAGAGCGTCCCAAACGTGCTCTATTGGATTCATGTCTGGAGAACACGCTGGCCATTCCATTCCATATTCCTTCCTCGAAAAGGAAATCCTCCACCAGGTTAGCACGATGTGGCCTGCAGTTATCGTCCAATAAAATGAAGTCATCTCCGATTGCTGCAGCGTAAGGGACTACAATAGGTCTGAGGATCTCATCCCTATCGGCGAGCAGTCAGAGGTCCATCTCGAATGATGTAGAGGTCTGTGCCCCCGTCAATGGAGATGCCACCATACACCAACACTCCCCCACTGCCAAATCTGACACTTTCGTACATGAACGCAGGATTATTTTTACTGCTACGCTCCCTCCAGATGAAAATACGCTTATTATCCGGATGAACAGAAAAACGGGACTCGTTAGAAAAAAGAACATTGCTGTATTCATTTCTCCTCCAGTTCACATGCTCTGTTGCCCACTCCCTGAGGTCGCGATGATGCCTTGACGTTAGTCTAACACATACCATCGGCCGGCAAGCATACAGACCTACAACATGGAGCCGGTTTCGGACAGTCTGAGTTGAAACCGTGGTGCCAGTAGCCGAGCGAAGGTGTTGTTGGAGAAGAATAGCGTTCTCATTTCGGTGTCTCCGAGCCGTTAACACTAAATAACGATCTTCATTGGGCGTTGTTGCCCGTCTATGACTTTGTCCTGGTCTTCGGCCTGCACTTCCAGTCTCCAAAAAACGGTTCAGATCCTGGAAATCACACTTTGTGACACTCCAATGGCTTGCGCTATTTCGGCTTGAGTTTGGCCCCCTTCTAACGTACCAACAACTCTCCAAGCTTCTGAATCGGTTAAATGACTTCGCTGAGACATCGTACTCATCGAAACAAAGCAGCCACTGGATGCCGACCATCCTTGTCTTCATTTCAGTTGAAAGTCACATTTCATTCGCTGCCCCTGAAGCGACGTTTTTGATGTCGAACTCAAAATTAGCATACTCCACAGTTTGAAAATCAGAAAAATTTGCATTTGTGATTCTCTTCTTCCATTTTCAGCAAAAAAAATTTCGCTTATATCTTTATTTTATATAAAACTTACAATATCCTTTAATTGTTTTGAGCAGTGTATATAATGACGCCAGTATTTTTTCGGTGATACGTAAGTTCCAACAAAAATATAATTTTTCGTTTTAAAAATGTAACTGCTATTTGATCATGAACTATATTATTTTTGAACTTATATCTCAAATCTAAATCTTTGTTTTTGTTATTTTCAGATTCGATTCAATAATCAAACAAATGTGTATGCAATTTGGTTCATTAAAAGTTATATTTCTAGAAGCAATATATTGTCTCTTTAAAATCCTATACAAACAGAAAATTAGCTTTTATTTAAAATCAGTCTTTCAATAAGTATCTTGGAAACATTACGATGAATAACAGACTTTTCATATTAAAAATGTTTAAACACGAAGTAAGAAAGGAATAGTTTCTTTACATATTATGTAATATGAAAAAAATAAAAAATTCTAAAACTTTGAAACTCGACTAAAATAAGTCATTAGGCCCCCAGGTGAGTAAGTATTTTTTTTTTATCAATTTTTTGTTTAAATCGATACATACACAATCCTCTGCTCTCAACACTCATCAACCGAGCTACTGGGACCTCCTTTTAATCCACCCAGATGATTATAATGCATTGTAATATATGTTACAAATCAAGCTCACTTTTAAATTAACTGATTTATACTCTATCACCAAAGAAAACAAATATTGTAGTTTTTAAATCAAAAATTAAAATATTTAAAAAGTTTAATCCTTAGAAGAATGCAAAAACAACTAAAACAGTAGATTTTTACATTTACAAAACATTTAAAATGCACAAATTTTTAGCTAGCTGGAAAGAGTTTTTAGAGAAGTTTTCAGTGACTATTAGAAGAAAAAATTAATATCTAAGGGCCAGTCAAACCATAATCTAGCCATTTTACTACTGTACAGCATTTTTTTTAATGATTCACTGTAAACAAGAAAAATAAAACAAATCACATCTTTGAAATATTTATTCTGGAAATGGTACACATATACATATCAGACATTGGGAAAAAAAACCAAGGATATAAGTGTGATTTTAAAAACAACATGCATACATCCATAAGAGTTATTTTTTATTGATTTTTTTTATAAAAACTATCTCCCTATATATAATCCATATTATAGTCAGCTCCATTCTTATTTGTATAGCATAAGCTTATGTTTTAATGTGTAATATACATCAAATTACCATTTTAAATATAAAGAGTGTTTTTTTTCCAGGTATAGAAGTTTAAGATGGTATTACTTTCCAAGATGGCGACCGATTTAACAGCTGTCAAGTGAATTATTCTCAGTTTGGTTTGGCAATTCATCAAAACAATCATCAAGCAAGGCGTAGATTCGTCGAATGGGCCCAAAACGAGATTACCGTTGTTAACGATTTTCATAAGCGAATTTTGTTTAGCGATGAAGCGCACTTCTGGTTGAATGGCTACGTCAACAAACAAAACTGCCGCATTTGGAGTGAAGCTAATCCACAAGTGTATGTCGAAACACCGTTACATCCAGAAAAACTGACTGTTTGGCGCGCTTTATGGGCTGGTGGAATCCTTCTTCAAAAACGATGAAGGCCACAACGTTACAGTCAATGGTGATCGGTATAGAGCCATGATTACTAACTTTTTCATTCCTGAATTGAACAATCATGATGTCCAGGAGCTGTGGTTCCAACAAGACGGCGCAACATGTCACACAGCTCGTGCCACAATCGATTTATTGAAAGACACGTTTGGTGACCGCCTAATTTCACGTTTTGGACCTGTGATTGATTGATTTAATATTAACGTCGCACTGTTCAGCTACACGAGGGCTTTTGGCGACGGACCACGTAATTTTGAACCATGGTCAAGTGACGTGGACGACACCTGAGCTGGCACCCCCTCTTAACTACCACACCACACCAACGGGAGGACGTTTCAGCTCTCGACAGATTTAACGTGCATCGCTGCCCTACACGGCGGGTCTTTAGTGGTACTGGGATCGAACTCGTGACCAGGCAAGCCACGATCCGATACCTATACCACTCGGCTACCGCGGCCACTTTGGATCTGTGAATTGGCCTCCAAGATCTTATGATTTAACACGGCTGGACTATTTTCTGTGGGGCTATGTAAAGTCATTGGTCTATGCGGATAAGCCACAAACGCTTGACCATTTGGAAGACAACATTCGCCGTGTTATTGCAGATATACGGCCACAAATGTTGAAAAAAGTCATCGAAAATTGGACGTCCAGATTGGACTACATCCGAGCCAGCCGTGGCAGTCATATGCCAGAAATCATATTTAAAATGTAATGCCACAAGATTATCTTTCGAATAAAAAAAAAATTCATGTCAGTCGAATAATACATCGTTGTTTTATTGCAATTTAAATTTCTATACCTCTCGCTCAGCCAAAGCTTTAATTTCTCCGAACGTATATATACGTCTTTTCTAAGTACGATCTTTTCTGTGCATTGCTATCTATCAAATTATTCCGAAGGCTTTGGAATGCAATAAAAGGACCTCGACAATGTTTGCAAAGGATTTACTTTCTTCAGATTATTTGCTTCTTTATTCCTCCCCCCATACATTACTCTCCCACGCCTACGTGAAAAAAGGGTTTTCATTGGGAAGTGAATTGTGTATCGTACTCTATTTATTTATTTATCTTGGTGGAATTTTAAATCGTTCATAAAATACATTTTAAAGCGCTCCATGGATCTGAAATTTTATATACATGATTATTTTGAATGACAATACAATAATTTAACTATAATTAATAAAAATTTATCGAAGCTAATTATTTAAAGAATTACAAATACAGCCTTTTTAGCGACTTAGTGGCCATTTTGGCGACATGTGTCAAAACTTGAAAAAGGTTTTTTTCTCACGTTTTAAATCATCCAGTTGAACTGAAATTTTATATACACGATTGTTTTGGATGACAAATACGATACTTTAGTGATATTTAATAAAAATGAATTACCACTTAGTTTTGTGATTCTGTCGTATGTATTTATATTAATTGTAACTATTTATTAAAAAGTAGCTAAAATAAAATTTTCTTTATTGATCTAAGTAGGAATTGACTTAATTTTTTTTATATTACTTGTTAACACCTTAGTTTTATTTTAGTGTTGTAATTTATTTTTGTAATTGTCCATGTATTTTCAATTTATTTGCTTTGTATGTACTGCTGAATATTTGTTAGGAGTGGATCAAGACAGCGCTTTGCACCCAGATAAAGTTTTTTGTAATGCAATGCTATTGCCATCTGTTGTTCAAAATATTATTTATTTTTCTGAATATACCTCATGATTATTTATTAAACCTCAGTTTAATTTGCAATTTATTTAGTTAATGAAAATAATTTATTATTAAATATTAATATTTTCATTGATTCATTTCTATTTACCTTTGTAGAATGTTAATTTCCTCTCTTACATCCAATCATATATTTTTATGAAATCATTCTTTCTGTAAGGCGAAATTGCAATTAAATTAAATGTTTTTTTAAATACAACTATTCATACCACTGAAAATATTGAATTCCTTCAAAATCTCTTCATTTACATCACACTGTTGGGGATCATGAATATTTTTAAATGCCTTTTCAAACAGAAAGGGTGAGTGAAGACTTGATTACAAAATGAGTAGATTAAGTCTCTGCTATGCACATTCATTTCAGAAAACAATAAGAATGCAAAAATTGATTACAGACAATGAAAAAACAGATTGATTAATTAAAATAACAAGAAAGATAACAAAACAATTAACAAAATAAAGCAAAAAAAAAAAAACAAGAAACCAAAAGTAAAAATTATTAAAAATGTAAATAAAATGCAAAAGCACTTCCGCAAAAATCGTTCGACTAATACAGGGATACAAAAATAGCAAGGCAATCAATTATTTTAGTTTCCTTATTTCGTAACAGATGGCGCTGGCACTGCATTAAAAAAATCTAACTGGGTGCAGAGCGCTGACTTGGTCCACTCCTTATTTGTTGCTTTGTATTTGTCTAGCTGGTATACCCGTTCTTCGCACGGGTGAACTGAAAAATTAAACAATATAGATTGAAGGACAAAGAAGTTTTTAATGAGTTAATTTTTTGCGTGAATTGCAAATTAAATAAAAAAATAGCTTTTTGCATATCTCAACTGAACACAAAAACAAAACAAAACAAAAAAACCACAAACACACACATACAAACGTTTGTTAAATTATAGATCTAATAGATGATAAAAAAAGATTTGTTGTATTTGTAACTCCCCGTAACTCTCTTGAGGGTCGATTTTGGAAATACCTTCCTAAGCTGATCTCTGCTCAGCTAAAGTAACACATTGTTACAAATTTTGTGTAATGAACACTTAAAACAGTGTAAATAATTTATATCTGAAAGTGTAATATACTTAATATTACTTTCTGTTGCATTTATTTTATGTTAAATTTGTAATATTTGCAAGCAACGCCGTTTCTTAAAATTAGAATGGCGATTCAATGAAAAACATAGCGAAGTGTTGGCGATTGAGTCAAGTTGGCAACTGTTTAGCTCAACGTTTCTCAAACTGTGGGGCGCGCCCCCTTGGGGGTGTGATAGCTCTACAAAAGGGGTGCAAGCATATTGAAAAGTCGAAAACAAAAGGTTATTTAAAAAAATAATTTCTTTACTGAAAGTAAACAAACACAAAATACTTTCTCATGAAATAAAATATAGAATATTTTTACGTAGATCCGGGTTCTAGGATTTTATGCAAAAACAATCACAAAGAAAATAAACAATTCGTTATGAGCAATGCGAGTTTCTTATCAAAAACCCAATCCTTTAAATACTGGATTAAGCAGCAATATTCACAGGCGAAATATCCGGAGGTCTTCATACCTTCAGCAGCAATCAAACACAATCAACAGAGTTTAAAAATACACGTATGTAAAGATTATTCACAAGCACAACCGAGCTAATCACTAGTCAAAACAATCCTCACTACTCACTGGCTTAATCAAGACTCATCGCCGTACCGGCGAGTATCTTTTTACAGGCGCGACAGAAACTTCTAGAAATATAACCGCTCGTGTCATTGAACGTGACACTAGTGGAGTGATCTACTACTTTCTGGAAGATTCCAGAGGGTTCCAAACTCTCCAAAATGGTCGCCAAAGTCGCCAACTTGGTCGCCAAAAATGATGCCAACTTAGCTCTACCGCCAAGATTTCACCAAGTTTTCATTGAATTGCTATTGTAACGTAAGGGGCGGCATTGCTGGTTAATATTACAATTTTAACATGAAATAAATATGACATAGAGTAGTATAAATGCATTAAACACTCAAATAAAAATTATTTACACTATTTACACAAAATTCGTAGCACTGCCCCCTCCTCAAAGACTGCACGTCCCGGGCAGTACAGTCCTTGAGTAAGAGGCATCTATTTACAGGCAAACTACTCGCATAATAATCACATATAAAGTAACAATTGTGTTCCACAGCATATACAATACAAATAAATTCAAAACACATGAAAAGATCTAAACATAAATTCCAATATTAAAATAAAACTAAGGAATTAGAAAAGAGAAATAATTTACATTATTTACAAAGTAATTAATGACCAGGGTCTGAACTTAAGGATCTTATTCATCTTGGCCAATATAAGGGGCTAGCCTATTATAATGTATTTCCTTCGGTTTTGAGTGTGGTGATTTCTGTATCCACACCACAACGTCATTCAGTCTTTTTAGGACTGTGTAAGGACCTTTCCAGTTGGTCTGCAGCTTTAGAGAGAGTCCTTTGCGACATTTCGAATTCCATAACCACACTTTGTCGCCTTCGTGGAAGTCGTGTCCAGTTGCTCTTGCGTCGTATCGGGTCCTCATCTTCTCGGAAGCCATGCTGGTTCTTTCCCTAGCCAGATGATGCATTTTCTCCATCCGTGCCTGGAGTTTCTCGATATACTCATCAGGCGCCAAGGGTGCATCTGGTGGCCGGCTGAACAGAAGATCTGTAGGCAGACGAAGATCCCGTCCAAAGAATATCTGGGATGGGGAATATCCAGTGGTCTCGTGAACGGCAATGCTATAGGCAAGCAGGAAAAAGGGCAATTTCTTGTCCCAGTCCTGTTGATTACTGGATACCAGGAGAGAGAGGCTGTTCAGGATGGTCCGATTGAACCTCTCTACCATGCCGTCAGACTAAGGATGCAAAGCTGTTGTCCTGGTTGGGTCGATGGCGAGTATTTCACACAATCTCTTGCAAACTGCAGAATCGAAGTTTCTCCCTTGATCGGAGTGTAGTTGTAGAGGGACCCCGAATCGTGAAATCCAATGTTTAACTAGAACCTCTGCAACAGTTGAGGCCTCTTGGTCGGGAACAGGATAGGCTTCAGGACAAATAGTGAAGTAGTCCATCACCACTAGGATGTTGTTGCCCTCTGATGATCTCGGAAATGGGCCTAGGATGTCAAAAGACATTCGTTCGAAAGGTGCTCCCACATTATACAGCTGCAATCTTCCTCTTGTGCGTTTTCTGGGACCTTTGCCTGCAGCACAGGGATCACATGTGCGACAACACTTTTCCATGTCACTCCGCACATTGTTCCAGTAGAAGCGCTCACGAACTTTCTGTAAGGTCTTCATAACACCAAAATGACCTCCAGTTTGGCTGCCATGGAATTCCTTAAGGACTGTTGAAACTCTGGTCTTCGGGATTATTAATTGCTACTTGAATGTTTTTCCGTCGTCAGACTCCCATTTTCGATATAAAACACCATTTCTCAGATGGAGAGAGTTCCAAAGAGCCCAGTAACGCTTCGTTGTAGGATGGAAAGGTGTGATGTCTTGCCAGCTAGGCTTTTCGTCATACGACTCTTTGAATTCTATGATTGGTTTTGTTTCAGGATCAGCCAGTTGATCTTTTCTGACGCTCTCATCACTCCACGAGTACAATGCCGATGTTGATGGTGTAGTAACTTGGTGGACTATTGGATCTATTACGCCACATTTCTTTTCGACTCTCAAGCTGTTTGAAAGATTTCTGCTTCTCTCCAAACAGTGTTTTTTCGAATGGACGTCTACATTTGCATCTGCTTATCCTTTTCGGTTGCCACACACTTTCTTTGATTCTGTTACACTTGTACGACAAGGATCTTCTTGATTTACTCGAGGGCAGTTACTTCTTACATGCCAGGTTCTACCGCACCCCAGCACTTGATGCTGTGATCTTCTTTATTTGTTCGAGGGCAGCTACTTCTAAGATGCCCTACTCCACCGCACCCCCAATACGTAATTCTCCGTTTCCTCAGGTTCTGACGTTGTACCATTAAAGTTTGAATTTCCTCTCTCAGTTTCTCAAACTCCTTGCTCCATGGAGTTCACAGGGTGCATCTGTAGTCACTCTAGCTCTTCGGATGGAATGGCTGTCTCTGCAACTGGTTTCATTGGCGGCCTCCACTTTCAGGGCATATAACAGGGCAGATTTAAGATCTTGGACATCTGCCATTCTTACAGCCTTCTGAATTTCCCTCTCCTTCAGGTTATCCACGAAATACTGTAAAGAGATTGTTTCTGTCACAGTTGCTGGATGATCGGAGAAAGCCAAGTTGACGAGCCTTTCTATTTAGGAGGCATATTCCTGCAGGGTGTTTCCGGTTTTCTGGAGTCTTGTTTTCATCTACAAACGTGCGTAGTCCTTGGAGTATTTCTGGCCGAGCTAAGATCCAGAGCATTATATAGGGAGCTTAAATTCAGTCGTACTGTGTCGGGAAGAGTCTGCAGTATTTGAGCAGCTTCTCCTCTAAAGGGATGCTGCTAGCTGAAATGCTTTCACCCCCGCAGACCATCCATTAGCTTCAGAAATTATGTGGAGAATTGAGTCTTATATACCTTCCAGTTGGGTTTTCCGTCATAGGTGGAGAGTTTCACTGACACTAGTGAGGCAGTCAGAGGCACTGGAGAGGCTGACATAGGTACCGAAGAAACAGGTACAAACTTGCTTTCATTCTTTGTATTTCCACAAGTTAGAAGCTTTTTTTCCAGATCTTCTACTCGCTGGGTAAAATTTTCAGCGACTTCTTCAATTCTTTCTTCAACTTGCTCTTTTATTTTTCCTATTTCTTCCCATACTTTCTTCTCTATCTTTTCTTCAACTACTGTAATCTTTTCTTCAACTTTCAATGCTATTTTTTCTTCCACGCTATCAATTTTCTTTTCTCAAGTATTTCTCAGCTCTTCTTGACATTTCTGCATTTCTTGATGTCCTTTCTCCATTCTCTCCTTCAACTCATTCTTAATCTCTTCTTGCATATTCTCCATTCTCTCTTTAGTCTTTTCTTGGCCGCTTTTCAAGGCATTGATGCCTTCCAACAGAGCCTTCAGTGGCTCATCGATCGCTCTTGTTATTGGCATACCCCCCCCCTTTGACACCAAACTGTTACGCAGATCCGGATTCAAGGATTTTATGCAAAACAATCACAAATGAAATAAGCAGTTCTTTAAGAGTGATGTGAATTTATTATCGAAAGTTCAATCCTTTAAATACAGGATTCAGCAGCAATATTCACAGAGTAAATATCCGAAGGTCTTCACACCTTCGACAGTAATCACCAGTGTTTAAAAATACACGTACGTAAAGGTTATTCACAAGCACAGCCGAGCTAATCGCTAGTCAAAACAATCCTCACTACTCACTAGTTTAATCAAGACTCATGGCCGTACCGGCGAGCATCTTTTTATAGGCGCGGCAGAAACTTCTAAAGATATAACCACTCGTGTCATTGAACGTGACACTAGTGGAGAGATCTACTACTTTCTAGAAGATTCCAGAGGGTTCCGAACTCTCCAATATGGTCGCCAACGACGCCAAAATGGTCGCCAAATTGGCCGCCGTCGCCGAAAATGATTTGAAATGAATGCCCCTTTCTCTCAAAATATTAAAATAAAAATGTCAGTAGTGTCCATTCGAAAACAAGATTTAAACCTTTAAAAGCATAAAAAGAGTATATTTCCTGATATCAAGAAGTACCTAAAACAATGCTTCTCAAACTTTCAATACTGGTGCCCCCCCCCTTTTCAATCACAATTTTTATCGCTCTCCACTTATACATTAATAATGCCCTGAATGCAATAATTATGAACTTTGACGCTAAAGCTACAATACGCGATCTTAATATTATAAACCATAGAAATTAATAAACCAATTATTAAATTTTGTATACTACTTTTAAGCAGAAAAAAAAATTAAGTAATAGGAAAATTATTATGTTATTTTTCCTTTCTCTAATTTTTAAATTGAATATATTGAAAAATGCGGTGGCTTCTTAGAAGACAAAATATAGAGATATCTGCTAAATATAGAAAAAGAACTCAGAGGGTCAATTTCTAATCATAAGCATTCCTTATAAAAACTTTGCTTTGCAAGACAAGCCCATGGAAGTCGTTAATACTTATTAAACTTGTTCTTAATTTAGTATTAATCAATCTATATATATTAAGGAGAAAAGTGCCTCACTCACTCACTGACTAATCACGATATCTCCGGAACTATTAAACCTACAGATTTGAAATTTAGTAGATAGGTTCCCTTCATGGAGTAGACGTCAGCTAAGAACGGATTTTGCAAACATCGAACCCCAAGGGGCGTTATAGATAATTATTTCCATTATTAAACTATTAGATGTACAGTCTTGAAAAAAACTTGGTACACAGATTTCTTTCATAAAGTAGAGATTCCCTATATATTTTTTTTACGAAAATCGACCTCCAAGGGGCGTTGAGGGCGTTTAAGGAGCGTTATGCATAATTATTTCCATTTTGAAACTATTAGACGTACAGTCTTGAAATTTCGTATAAGCGGAATCCTTTCATAGATTAGAGATCCACTACAAAATGAGTTTGGTCCAAATCGACTCCCAAGTGGCGTTGTAGAGAATTAAGGGGCGTTATAGGCAATCAACTCCTTTTTTAAACTATTAGACGTAAAATCTTTAAATTGAGTAAGCAAATTCCATTCATTGAGTAGAGATCCGCTATAAGATGGTTTTGGGGAAAATCGCTTCCTAAGTGGCGTTTCAGGGGCTTAAGGGGCGTTATAGATAATTATTTCCATTTTTTAAACTATTTGACGTACAGTCTTAAAATTTGGTGTAGAGATCCGCTACCAAATAGTTTTGGGGAAAATTGATCCCCAAGGGTCACTGAGGGGGGTTAAGGGGCGTAATAGATAAATATTGCCGCTTTTCAACTACTAGACCCACCTGCTTGACACATGTTATAGAAAAATTCCTGTTTTTGAATTTAACCCATTTACTTGAAATTTGTTGAGCATGTTTCTTTAATTGAATAGAGTTCCACTAAGAATGGATTTTACGAAAATCAACTCCAGGGGGGAAGCGGGGAGAGTTATTGGGGCGTACTGATAGATAAAATTCCCGTTTTCGAACTGCTAAGACTATAATAATAAAATTTGGTTTGCATGCTTCTTTTGTTGAATCGGAATCCGCTAAGAATGCTCTAAACGAGGTATTGATGATAAAAATTCCGTTTTTGCTCTGTTAGATTTAGACTTGAAATTTAGCACTCATATTTATTTTATGGGTTAGAGATCCATTGAAAGTTGCTTTTGTGGAAATTAATTTGATTATTAGGTTAAGTGAGCGCAAAAAATCTTTCTACTTCTATTTTAGTTATAAATAGAAATTAGATATTTTAATTTATGTAATTTTTATATCAAGAGGTGAGAGTTACAGCTATAAATATATTTTTCAATACAATCGATTTCTTAATGCTAGATATAAATAATTCATATACTATATGTAAACAGTATACATTTATACAACATCGTGAAAAACCCAGTGAAGCGGGTGGGTAACGGCTAGTTAGTTATAAAATATTCTGTGCAGCATTGATACATTAAAAGTATACCGACTGAAGTGCCCGCTCTTTGCACGAGTTCATTTATAAGAAAATAAAACATTATTGATGTAATTGCTGAATTGTAACGAGAGTAAAGCCAAGTCCACGACAATGTTTACAAAAATATTAAATGATTTTTTTCAAAAAATGCCTCCTCAAATTATATTTAGTTTTATACGAATTGTAATTTTAAGCCTCACAGAATTAGCATTTATAATTGATGTTAAATAATGAACACTAATATAAAATTCCAATGAAGAATAATTGTATTACTTTTAATATTTAAAGCGAAATGACTTCAACATGTTTTAACCTGAGAGCAGGCTCGCAATCGATACGGTCGAGCGGGGTTATTGAGTTACTCAAATCCTTTTTTTTATATAATTATTTTATTGTACACGATACAAATCAAGATTCCAGTGAATAATTTAACTAAGAGAAAGTTTACTTACCTACTTTCAAGGTCTTTTCAATTTTTCTTTGGTAACAAATAAACAGTTTTGCCAGAATTTACGATTTAGTGAACTGTGTGTCCCGCGCGACCACTTTCGTGTTAAAAGTGTATTCATTATGATAATATGTATGTTACTGCTAAAAAAATTGTGTAAAACGTTTTTCGTTATGCTTTATATGTTTGAGAATACTCATAAAAATAAGTCTTGGCCGAGTAATCCTTCAAAGTGTGCTCTCCGTGGTTTTCCAAATATTGTGATGACCCCCTTGGGTCACACCTTGAACACCAAGATTAATTTGAGGCAAAGAACCACTAAGAGCCATTTTGAATAATAATAATATTTATTTATTATTATCCTTTTCTCAAAAAACCTCTGATAACATATAATAAGATAATGTTACGTCTCTTAAAGGGATTTGCCTTTATATTAAATTAAATTACTAAAAATGCAATTAATTAATAATCTAGCTCAAACTCAAGTAAGGTTCACCGAAATAGGAGATCCGAGAAATACACGGATTCGAATTCTTAACTTTCATTAACTTTAACTAAGTCGCTTAAACTGACGCTTATTTTAAGCGTACGTGAATTATATTTACCACTGGCTTATATCAGCTTTCTGGTATGTGTCGCATCACGACGTCTTCACAAATCTAATCTCCTTGAATCTTCTGTAATGCGTTTAAAGATACTGGCTCAATAGCCTACCATCATCTCTCTTGCTATCTCGCAACTCTCGACTTAAATATCTTATCTAATTTAAATATCCCGTACATCTTTTTGGAGTTGATTGGAAAGAAACGCGAATTTATATTTCCCAAAAAGACACCTAAGAAGATTAGTGGAAAGGTTCCGTACAGATTCTTCACAACGCCCTCCAAAAAGAAAACGGGATTTATTCGAATGTCACAAACGGCCTGAAAATAAATTACGTATCCAATTCCTAGACTTGATTTATAGTCCCGACGACTTTAATATATATATCTACCAATCGGATACTAAAAATTCTCCGTCCTTAAGGAAAAGAAAAAAAATTACAACCTAAAACTACACTTTAAAGGACGTAACATTTACAGAATTAGATTTCCCTACACCACGCCCATTTCACTCTGAGGCGAGGGAAAAACCACCGAAGTGGTTAAAAACCTGCCTGCGTGGTTTACTTAACTACTTAAAAATCTACTTAAATATTATAAAATATATTCGGACTTGCATCTTGCTTCTTTTGTTGATTATACAATGCTCAGGGTCAGCTACCCTGATATTTTTCTTTGTCCTTTATTCGTTCCTATCCACTGGATCTCCGTCTAAGGCTTTCATACTGAGGCTCTTTCTCCAGATGTTGTTCTGTGGGATACTTTCCATTTCGATGTTCCTCCGCTCCTCTGGAAATCCTTCGGGTTGTCTTACTCGGCAGCGTAGGTAGTACGGAAAAGGTCTCACTGCTGTTGCCTGTTTAGACCGGACAGGTCTCCTCTCAGCTGCCCTGTTGGATCCGTTTTTAGTTGTCTTTGTCTCCCGGGCCTTGTTGTATTGTCCACTTCCTTCATGCCTGCTCCCTTCTGTAGGTGGCTTGTCCTGTCTGGAATCCCTTGGGTGAGAGAGACCTGCAATGGACTGTGATCCCTGGGAGGAGTTATTAGGTCTTCTATATTTATAATTTCGATATGAAATTGAGGACGGAATTACTCTTTTTATCCCCTGGTTTGGTTCAGTGGGTGGTCTTTTCTGGTTCCTATGTTCGGACCCTTGCAGAGAACGATTTCTGCAAATTTTGGACCTCTTTAAATTCTTCCTGTCCCCTGATCCCTTTGACTCTACTATACGTTTCAATCTCGGATCCTCCCATCCGGGATTACCCTTACTTGATTTATGACCGTTACTCTCCTTACTCGAGGTTTTCCTAGATCCTTTAAGAAAACAGGGACATCGTATACTTTCAAATAATCGATTTTTCAATTTTAGTTCTAAAAAATAGTGCTTATTTTTCTGAATCTAAAAATGTATAATACTTAAATGTTTGTTGATAAAATAGCCCTAAAATATGAAAAATAAAAATGTAAATAAATGCCCACGCCCCTTTTGACACGCCCCTTTGAACTTTAAATATGTAGTTTCCCCTGTGTTTTATCTATATTAACTTTTGATTGTTTTTTTCGTTTGAATGTTAACCCCGCTACTTTTTAGCCACGCTTATGCGTGAGCTATTTTTCCAAGCTGTGTGACAAAATTTCTTACTTTAAATTTCGGTTTATGGCAATGTTTTGAACCGAGTTCGTCTATTCCGAAGTTTCTTGTGGCATACAACTACTTAATTTTACATTAATTTTCGTAAGAAATATTTATTTTTTACTTATAAATAATAATATTCATAAGATTTTAAAAGTATCTTAACTTTTTTAAACGAGTAATTATGCCAAGAATAAAAAAAATTGCAGAAGGAAGTATACTAGCAATCAACATAAAAAGTCAAAATCGACTGAAGAATTGCTTTTGAATTCCGTGGAAAGTGCTTCTAGGAGAAAAATTAAAATACCGGATTTACTAAAAGAACAAGATTCTCAAAATCTAAACACAATCGTTGAACTGGATTTATTATCTTCCCTTATGAAAAATCTCTTATGTTGTAAATATTGCTGTTTTTCAGAGAAAATTGAGCTGAGAGAAGATTTAAAAAGTCGTAGAGGTTTAGCTGTGAGTTTGGAAATAATTTGTCACAACTGTGGAGAATCGACGAGCACAATGTCATCAAAAATATCAAATAAATGTTATGATGTTAACCTAAGATTGACATATGGAATGAGAGCTATTGGAAAAGGTGGAGCTGCTGCTCGAATATTCTGTGGGCTCATGAATTTGCCTCCACCATCTGCAAAGTTTGAACGCCATAATTCTTTGTTTTTAAATGTTTTAAAAACAATTAGTGAAGACTCCATGAATGCAGCTGTTCACGAAGCAGTCATAGCGAATGATAATAATTCAAATATAGCTGTGGCTGTGGATGGCACATGGCATAAAGAGGCTATTCTTCATTGAATGGAGTTGTATGTGCTACGTCTCTGTTGAGAACGGAAAGGTTATCGACTTTGAAGCTCTCACAAAAATATTGTTCTTCATGTAAGGGTAAAAAAAAAAAACCATGTGAAAATTGTGCTAAAAATTACGAAGGATTCAGTGGGGGAATGGAATGTCGGGGGGTATTAAGTATATTTCAGCGATCTGAAACACCACGAAAAGCATGTTATACGCAGTATCTTGGTGATGGGGACTCAAAAGGATTTCTTACTATAAAAGAAGCAAAAGTATATGGCGACACAGAAGTTGAAAAATTAGAATGTGTTGGCCATGTGCAAAAGCGTATGGGCACACGGCTGAGAAATATTCTAAAAATGAGCAAAGGCATTAAGCTATCAGATGGGGAAAATATTTCCGGACGTGGACGGCTAACGCTTAAAGAAGTGGACTCAATCCAACATTATTATGGGCTAGCAATCCGTAAAAATTTGTCATCTGTGGAGGACATGAAAAGAGCCATGTGGGCTATTTATTTTCATAAACTAAGTACTGAGGATAATCCTCAAACGCTTTGTGTCCTCTTGGTGAGGATAGCTGGTGCGGTTATAACCGTAGCATTGTTACTTGGGAATTTTATATTCACAAGCATTCTTTACCTGAGTCAATTTTATTGAAAGTGAAAAAAGTTTTCGGGATCTCACAGAGAAAATAGACTTATTGAAAAAGTGCCTTCATGGAAGAACACAAAAATTCCAATGAAAGTTTTAACAAATGTATTTGGGAGCGAATTCCTAAAACAGTTTTGTTGGCATTGAAACTTTGAAATTTGGAGTTATGGATGCTGTAATTTTTTGCCAGAATTACCGATTTCATGCACTCTGTGCTCCGCGTGACAGCTCCGAATAAAAGTGTATTTATTACAATATGGATGTTCAAAAAAAAAATTATGTAAAACGTTTTCTTCATTATGCTTTTTATATGTTTGGGAATAACTCATAGAAATAAATCTTGGTTAAGTAATCCTTCAAAGAGCTCTCTGTGTTTTTCCAAAAATCATAAAAATATTTTACAAGGAAAAAATCGCAGCAGAAATAGTTTATTTGTAACTAACTTCCTAAATGAAAAACAAATACACACACACATAAGAGCAGGGACGCAACTAACCGTGCCAAGTAAGTTCGGTTTGTCAAACCGCAGCAGCTACATTCTGCTGCCTAGATCTGATGACAAATATATAACAGTGATGAATTTTACCTTCCTAAAAATTTTTGATAATGGGTCTGGGTTTTGTTTTTCTCATTTGTTTGAAAAGAAGTAGCTTTAATTTTTATGAGGTAATATCGCAGATATATAAATTATATCAGTGTAAATGTGTATTTTATTATGTCAGAAAGTGTTTTTGTTTTACTCCATTCCAGTAAATAATTTTTTTAATCTTTTATTTTCGATATGCTCGCGCTCCCCTTGTACGTTTATCGCGCCCCCCAGGGGGCGCGCCCCACAGTTTGAGAAACACTGCATTAAGCTATCAGATGGGAAAAATATTTCGGGACGTGGACGGCTAACGCTTAAAGAAGTGGACTCAATCCAAGATTATTATGGGCTAGCAATCCGTAAAAAAAATTTGTCATCTGTGGAGGACATGAAAAGAGCCATGGGCTATTTATTTTCATAAACTAAAGTACTGAGGATAATCCTCAACACGCTTTGTGTCCTCTTGGTGAGGATAGCTGGTGCGGTTATAACCGTAGCATTGTTACGGGGGAATTTTATATTCTCAAGCATTCTTTACCTGAGTCAATTTTATTGAAAGTGAAAAAAGTGTTTCGGGATCTCACAGAGAAGGACTTATTGAAAAAGTGCCTTCATGGAAGAACACAAAAATCCAATGAAAGCTTTAACAAATGTATTTGGGAGCGAATTCCCAAAAACAGTTTTTGTTGGCATTGAAACTTTGAAATTTGGAGTTATGGATGCTGTAATTTGTTTTAACGATGGATATGTAAGTAGGATAAAAGTCTTTGAAGCTCTGGGCATTAAACCAGGATACAACACGGAACGTGCCTTACTTATAATTGATAACAAACGAATTTTTCAGGCTGAACGTATAGTAAATAGTGTCATTGGAAGCCAGAAATAAAAAGAAGGTCTTTTTAAAAAGGAAAATGGATAAAACAGAACTTAGATGAAGAAAATGAATACCAAGCAGGGAAATATTAATCAAATCTATAATGTAAGGAGAATTTTTTTTGTTAAATTTTATTATACTTTTTCTCGAATGTTTAATATTTTTAAATTTAGGTACACTTTAAAAAACTATTGTAGCATATTGTTTGAAACCTTTATATATCTAAACAGGATACATGTGCATACAGTGAACAAAAATGTCTTTTAGTATGTGTCTAATTTTTTGAAAATTGATTTTTATATGTAAAAAAAAAAAGAAAATTAAGATTTTCATAATTTTAAGGTTTTATGATTATTTTTAAGAAATTATGCAATTATATATATATATAAAATTAGTTAAAAACAGATTCATTATGTTTCATATGTTACTTTATATATATTTGTAAATTTTTTGTATATTCAAAGAATATTTTAAAGAAATGGTACCTATACATGAAAATATGTATTACAAGATCTCGAAAAATTATGTTCATGTTAACTAAAACAAAGGGTAAAACACTTGAATTTAAAAATTACTTTTGTAACTCTAGAAAATGGTTAAGGATTATTATTAGTCATATAAAATAGGCAAGGAAATACTAATTATGTATAATATGTGAAAATATTGTTTTTTTTAGTTTTTTCACTTTTTCTCAAAAGCATATTTTTTTTGCATTTAGGTACATTTTTAAAAAAAACTACTACACTATATGATTCCTGATTTTATACTTCTATACAAGATGCCTATGCGTATAGTGAACCACTTTTTTCTATTAAAATAGTGCCTAATTTTTAAAAATTGTTTTATGCATAAAAATAGCAGAAAAATAAAAATTTCAAATTTCAAAGTTTTATAATTTTTTTAAAGAAACTATACTAAAAATTTTACCAAAAATATTTCACTGTATTTTATGTATTGTTTTATATATGTGTAAAAAATATTTTGCATAAAAAAAAGGATACCTTTTTAAAAATGGTACCTAAAAAGTAATTATTGTTAAAAAAATAATGATTATATTAAATTTTTTGTAAAATATTCTTGTTAGTACGATAAACGTATTTTTTAATGCTACAGAATAATTAATACATTTTTAAAAAAACATAAAATTTGTAAATGAAAATGAAATTTTAAATGATATATGTCTGATAAACAAAGGGTACTTGGTGCTATTTGGAACATTTTATGAACGTAAATGATAACTACTGTTAAAACAGAAAGTGAGGTGGATGGAAAGAAGATACAGGGAAAAAAGAAGGTGACGTAATAGTCTGAGTTTTAAAAGCGACATTGTGTTCAGAGAAATCCCACTGCAAAGGTCTTATTCCATACGAAGGTCTTGAACAACAATGTTGGGAATTTTTAGAGCAGTTATGAGGGTTAAGTATTGCCGTAAAAAAACTATATGCTTTGACGTTTACCGTGCCGTATCTTCGGATTCAAAAATTACTAACTGATTTTACTGCTTCGGAAAACGAACATCCCATATTATTTCTTTCATTCCGTTCACGCTTTTTTGAAGATCGAAAACATAAATAGAGCACCATTCTAGTTAAAATATTGCACGCAATTTCTAACGAGTTTGACGATACCGGGACTGCCATCTTTACCATCATCTTGTTTATGACGTAAGACATATCGGCTGGATTTTAGAGCAATCTTGATTTCGAGCAATTCTTTCAGTTAGCGAGAAAAAAGTTGTTCGAACCCGTTGATATTCAACTGAGTGGAAATTCTTGAAAGGGTTTAATTGAACAAAAAATGCTCAAAATACGTATACGTGTGGTAAGGTCTTAAAATTAATCGGTATCCCCTATACCGGCAATGTTAATTTGAGCTTTTTTGATCCGTGTTTCTAAGAAACTTTTAAATATAAAAACTTAAAATTTTGTCTGTATATTAGTTAGGTTTTTTTTTATTTATACTCTGGTTAAAATGTTTCAAATATATTGCTTACATTTTTTCAAAGAAATTCATCGTAAAAGTATCACTTTGAAATTGTTGAAAATTGTTATTATTTTTACGATAACTGCTTTCAGCAAAATATTTTGGGAAAATCTTTAAAAAAATACCTTTACTATATATAATTACATATTATTTATGTGCAGCAAAAAATGCATGAACATTCATTCTTTAGAGTCTGTGAAAAAGGTACACGCGGACTGATGACAATCATTTTGAGAAAAGCTTTAAAACCCACATAAATATATATATATATGTAGACATATATATATATATATATATATATATATATATATATATATATATATATATAGTTACATTCAGTAACATGAGGGAAACATTGCCTGTACATTGATACTTTATATTCTGAGAAAAAGATGAATACAGTTTTAAATACATCAGTTTTGAGAAAAATGAATTTTTCCTATAAAGTACCACTTTATCACAAAAATAATGAATTACATGCATTTGTCCCCTTTTAATAAACATTAAAATCTTTGCGATTCATTTGGCTTAAAATAGTAAACAAAAAAGTCTTAAATTGCCCATAACAGCATTTTTTCTTTTTTTTTAACGAGAAAACAACAAAATTTTCTAAAATTCTGTATCAATTTTTAAAGAGTTGTAGCTTTCATGCATTACAAATATCAAATTTGAACAGAAAGCATCATAAATATAATGTGAAATTGTATCAATATGGTTTAGATGTGAATTTGAGATGATATTTAAAAATACCTGATTATAAGACGTTTCGAAAGGTTTCGTAACATTATCATTAGGTCTTGTTGTTGCAGACATTTTCTAAGTTTTAAACTTCAAAAGTTACTCTAAACTGGACAAATGATATACACTTGGTTCTCTTTTTATGCGGTTTTTTATGCGATTTTAGAGTTATGCGGTTTTTTTATGGCAAGAAAAAAAATTTTTTATTCATATTTAATTCTTTTGGTGATTCACTTTTTCTGAAAACGAATAAGAATAACAACTACAACTCTACTATTACGCAATCAATACAACGAAAAGAATTTCTCCTTTATATGCAAATTTATACCTTGAACTTTTTCTTTTATTGACATGTTTTCTCTTGATTTGTTCTTAAAAACAAAAAGACAAAAACAAAAATATCCCGCTAAAATTGCGTGTTTTTATGCTGCATTTTGCATTGCATTTTGTTTTTATGAAACTAATTAAAAAAGCTTGCATATTAGAAAACATTAGAAAACAAAACTTTGTGAAAAAGGTTACTACCGAAAACCGGAAGATAAATTTACTCAAGTGAATTGTAAGTTTTTTTTTATTTTTTAGTGCGTAATTGTACATTAAGTTTTTCTCTATAATTTTTTTAGTCCTCTTAAAGAAAATGTGTGACAATAATAAAAAACAAAAAGAAGTGCAATTTCGCTAGAAACCAAATTAAAATTCTCGATTGCTTGGCGAAAGGAGAAAGATCAACAGCAGTAGGTAAACGTTTTCATTTAGGCGAATCTACTATAAGAGCAATAAAAAAAAATGAAGCGGCAATAAGAAAATCAGTCAGATCTGGTACAAATTTGAGTTCTAAAATTTCATCATATTCAGAGACACTTTAATAGAAAAAACTGAAAAGGCTCTCGTAATTTGGATTGAAGATTTAACTCAAAAAATTCCGTTAGATAGACATTTAATCAAGATGAAAGCCCTTAAATTTTACAAGGAGTTAAAAGAATCAGAGCCATCTACATCTTCACGTGAAAGTAATCCACAATTCTCTGCCAGCACAGGGTGGTTAACTGGTTTTATAAAAAGACATTCTTTTCATAATCTAAAAATAAAAGGTGAGGTGGCTTCTGCAGATGAAGAAGCTGCTAGAAAATATCCTGAAAAGTTAGCTAAAATTATTAAAGATGGAGAATATTGCGCTCATCAAGTCTTCAATGCTGATGAAACAGGATTGTTTTTGGGAAAATGCCAACCCACTTACATTGCAAAGTCGAAAAAACTGCCAGTGGTTTTAAAGCTGCTAAAGATCGAGTTACTTTATTGCTGTGCAGCAATGCATCTGGCGATCGAATGTTAAAACCGCTGCTTGTAAATCGATCTTTAAAACCATGTGCATTAAAAGGAAAAGACTTAAATACACTGCCCGTACATTGGATGGCTAACAAGAAGGCCTGGGTAACAACGGCTATTTTCACTGAATGGTTCAATAAATGCTTCGTACCGAAGTTGAAAATTATATGAATGAGATGGGTCTCGAATTTAAGATCTTATTAATTCTTGACAATGCGCCAGGTCATCCAATCTTAGAACATCAAATATAAAAGTAGCTTTTTCCCTCCAAACACAACGAGCCTAATTCAACCATTAGATCAGGGAATTATTTCAACATTTAAAAAAATATTATGTAAAATTCACTTTCCAATTCATTTTCGATAAACTGGAATCGAAACAATAACAGTTACTGAAGCTTGGAAACAATTTAATATCTTGAACTGTGTAAATCATGTTGCATTAGCAATTGCCGAAATAAAATCACAAACTTTAAATGCATGTTGGAAAGCTGCTTGGCCTGAATGCGTATCAAAAGGAAACGATCAAATAGAGCAATAGTAACATCAGAAATTATTTCAATTGCTAAAGAGAAATAGGTGGGAAAGGTTTTTGATGATTTTTGGCGAGCATGATATAGAAAGAATTGCTTGTGGATGAGCCCTAAATGATGATGATATTTTGGAAAGTATGGTAGATATTACTAAAGATTTGGAAACAGTAGATAGCGAACCGGAAGATGTTACTCCACTGGACGAAAAATTACTTCAGGGGAAGGCCTTCAACTTTCCGGTAAATTGGCAAATTTTTATTCAAAATGATAATGATGTAGAACGCGCCTTAAAATTCCAACGTGATCTGAAATTTTGTAGTCTGGCTACAGAGAACTCTACAAAGAACTAGTGCTATCACAGAGTTTGATTACTGACTACCTTGTCAAAAAAAAAAAATCACTGAAGTTCCTGAAGAAGCATTACCATGTAGATCTGATGACGTAATTTTATCTTCAAGTGATGAAAGTGATCTTGCACCAATCCACAAACGGGTTTCGCACATTATCAGACAGCGAATAATGATGAAAACATTCTTAATATGATTTTAAATGAAGTTTTGTTTTTTGTTACATATTAAGTTTTGTTTTTGTTTTTTTTATACATATGTGCCATTTATTAAAATATGATGGAAAAAAAATAAATCTTATTATTTATAAATCTTTTTTATGCGATTTCTGGTGCATTTTTAAAAACATTATTTGGGTTTATGCGATTTTTGAATAAATGGAACGTATCCATCATTTTGCATATAAATGTATGTCTTTTTTGTGCGATTTTTTTTTTATGCGGATTTCCCTGGAACGCATCTACCGCATAAAGAGCCAAGTGTATAATACAGACAAATTAAAACTGTTTTTATGTTTTTAAACATGCAGTTTATGTATTTTTATGTATGTAACAAGCTTCTCGCAAAGACAAGAAACATCACATTTAATATATCATCTCATACCTTCATCTCAGAAATTATTAAATATAAATGTTCAATTTTTTATTTATATTAATTTGACATTATACTTATACTGAAGTGAAATTTTTTAAATATAATAACTAGTTTTTTCAAAGACACACTTTTAGTTCACCGAACAATTATAATGAATTCATTAAAAATTGTCATTTTGTTGTTGTGATAACTGCTTTTTATTTAAATGTTTTTAGAATATTTCGAAAATGTCACTTCTGTATACACAATTGCATTTAAGAATCATACACACAGTAAATTTACACAATTTTAAAAAAATAAATTTTTAACATGCATACAGTAAATTTACACAATTTTAAAAATATAAATTTTAGAAAACAGAATTTTTTATAAAAAAATCTTACCTTTGCACTAATTTTTAATTGAAATTTTTAATGAAGGAAGCACATAGTGGTGATTTCAAATATTTTTAACTCTTTACTAAGCCTTACCGTTTTTAAATAATCAGTAATAACTCATTAAAAATAAATTTAAAGCGAAGTACAGACTTTTCCTATACAGCTATTTAACGCGTATGAATAAAAATGAATTGACGCCTTGCAACTTTGCTCCAGATTTAAAAAGACAATGTTTACATTTCTATCTGTCAAAATGGCGTGGTACATAAGCTGCTTATTTTATAAAAATCGTTTTAAAATACTTCTAATTCATATAATAGGGTGTATGTTATGTCATTGGAAAGGTCCAAATTCGGAGATTTTAGAAATATCAAAAACTCAAAATCGATTTTTAAAAGGTTATTACCCTACTGACTGATCTTAAGTGATTTAGAATACAGGAATCAAATCTCGTTATTAGATGTATACTGATGATATACTACTGATTATATCGCGAAATGAATATATCTTATTATAAACAATTACTAGACACAAATTGCTTAATACGATATTCTTTGAGTCGAATTAAATAGAAAAATCCATCATATTTTACTTAATTTAATACTGATTATTCAAAAAATTAATAAACTAGTTATTGAATAAATGTAAATAAAATGTATTTTATTAATAATGGAACAGGCTTGTCGAATATAAATTCATTTACTTTTTGTAAGTTTAGTGTGACATTCTGTATCAGTCAATTCGGCAAAAGTTTACACTTACCCTAGATAATAAGCAACATTTCACACGTACAACAAAAATGCAAAAATAACCTTAGGTCACTAAGCCATAAAAATTGTAGGACTATAAATTCAGAGCACATTTTCTAAGAAATTTTAAAAACATATTATAGGGCAAGCATACATAAAATATGCTAATGACGTAGAGAATTTAACAGTGGTGTGTTTTTACGTATACAGACAAGCAAGAAAAAACCGACAATCGATTTCTTTGAATTTTTTTCACTAAAGTCAACAAGTATTGGGCGACCACTGATTGCATTCTCACTCTCCATTTTTTCAGTCAATAGAAGAATTATAAGTAAAATTCTCTCGTAATATCATAAATGTTGTAAATAAGATTTAATTTTTGTTTTCATGTGCGGACTTTGATAAATTTGAACCTACACGACTAATTTAAAATAAATTATTGAACTTCAGCAACTATGATACCAGGAAAGTGAGCTGAGCTCTAATTTAATACTACAAACTTTCAAAGTATTTTTAAACATACAAAATACATTCGTATCTCTTACTTTGGTATCATAGAATATTTAAAGGTATAATTAATATATATATATATATATACCGAAGGTCACTCACACTTTATAAAAACGTTTTTGAAATTCATTTTCTCGTTTGCATTTCCAGATAAAACTTTGGCAACTTCAGTTTAATCGTCTACTAAGATTTTCTTCTGTGTTTGGATTCAAAAAAATAAAATGTTTATTTTAGAAATGGCTCTAAAAATTGTTATATGGCACGAAGGTTACGTAACTTTGCTTTCCAAGGAGAAATATCCCTGTCAACAAATTATAAAGCTAAATAAAAATCTCGGTTATTGCATTTCAGTAAAAGGTATTTATAATTTATTACATTCAAATTGGAAAAAACGTCTAGTGGAGAATAAAAATGACAACAGGACCACGAAGCTTTATCCTAAGATTGTTCAAACGCAGATAAATAAACAGAACGTAAAACCTCTAATCCTAAAAGGAAATCCACTGTCTCTAAGATTCGTCGCGTCGAAACTAAGAACATCTTCCGGTGTTTAATTAAAATCATTCATAAATATTTAGAGTTAAAAAAGATGTTTAAAACCTAAAGTTCGTCTAATTTTATGAAATATACCACTGAAAGAATAACTAATTTCAGAAAATTATATAAAGCATACCTAGCTGCTGAAACATGGCAATGTGTGGTAACACTCGATGGGGCATGCATATATTTAAGTGATGATTGTAATAAAATAAGATCAATTTGTATAACTCAACTCACATGAATGATCATACTAAATAGCTTCGATAGTGTACACTAGGTGCTCTAAAGGAGTGCTTCTCTAACTGTGGGGCGCCCACCTGGGGGAGGGACCTGATAACCCTACAAGGGGCGCGAGCGTATCGGAAATAAAATGTTTAAAAAAATAATTTACTGGAACGAAGTAAACAAAATAATTTCTGACTTATAAAAAATACGCATTTACACTGATATAATTTATATATATCAGCTTCATTAAAAATAAAAGGTTCCACTTTCATATGTTTATCGACGATCTGTTCCTATAAGAAAAAATTGTTTGTTTTACTGTAATGGCACGATGAGATATTTTATTACGTTTTCTTTTTAAACCTAAAAATACTACTTCTTCAGAAGTAAAACAAAACTCAGACCCAGAGAAAAAATTCTAGGAAGATAAAAAATTTATCACTCTTATTATTGTTGAAATGCTATACAATATATGTAGAAAGAAAAGGAAGGTTTGTTCAATTTTCCCCCAACAAGCAGATTTAAGTCATTCATCAGCGTTTTCATCGTTTGACTTAGGAACTTACTGGTATCTTTGGTTATGTCCTTGAAGGATTATTTGTCCAAGATTTATTTTATGGATATTCTGAAAAATGCAAAGCATGATTTAAATACGCGTTTTACGCAATTCGTTTTATAGAACTAACATCCATATTTTTATATTGAATACACTAAACACGGGAGTGGTCACGCAGGCTCAAATCAACTAACAGCTAAACTACAATAATTTGAACAAATGATGGTTTTTGCTTGTAAATATCATTTCTGTAATGTTAGCGAAAAGTGTCTGCGATTTGTGTCCTTCATTAAGGTCTCGCTATTTTAATGGTTTTTTTCTCAAATTTTCAAAGAAAAAAATGAAAAGTCTTGAAAGTAGGTAAGTTTTTTTTTCTCTTAGTTAAATTTTTCACTAGAATTGTGATATTTTATCGGGTACAAGAAAAGTAATTGTTAAAAAACCAAAAAAAACCGCGTTGATTCAGTCACCTCTCGCGACTATTAACGTTAGTATCCAGTGCGCGCCTGCTCTCCCGGGTTAAAACATTTTGAAGGCTTCGCGCTTTAAATATTAATGCCAAATGTGATGGATATGATAGAGTGCAACATAGAATAGACTCTTTTTTTAATGGCATTTATACTTTTAGAAATGGATTATGGAAGAATTAAATTGTTTATCAAATATAATTTTGCAATTTGTTCCAATTTAAAAATTAGAGAAAAGAAAAATAACAATAATTATCTAATTACTTAAAAGTAATTTGCTTAAAGTATATATAACTTAAAAGTAACAAATACGAAATATAATACTTATCTTGTTAATGTTTATGGTTCAAAATTAAGATCGCATTGTAGCTTTAGCGCCAAAGCGCATTATTATTGTGTAAGGGGGTTGCGATAATAATTATGGCTGAAAACACTGTGTCGTCAATAAGTGAAAGTTTGAGAAGCACTGCTCTAAAGGGATTAATGATTGTTGCAGGATTTACTAACAAGGGAAATTAAAAAACAAGCAAAGCCAAAATTAATTCACTCTACTATCAGCAAAAATGTGTTATAATCAATTTTTTTAAAAAAATTCCAACCTTATATGAAAAAAAACAAAACATTGATAAGTATCAAATTCATTAAGACAAACCCTCCAGTCACACGTATCTGCCAAATGCTACTTATTTAGAGAGATATAGTCAGATACAGGAATAAAGTTTATCTCCATTTAATTATTTAAGTGTAAAATCTTCCTACGGTTCTTCAGTGGACTTGTTTACTATTGATTTATTAAAACGAACACAGAATGGGCTTGAAAAATGGTTCAACAAGAAAGGGCGTAAAATTTGCATGAAATCACTAAGAAAAAGAGAGGGTTTAATTTCATAAAAAAAATCGAGGTGGAGCTATTATCAAGAATCAAGGCTTATCAGATAGAGCAAATGGCTCCAAAATATACATTATTGTTTTATAAAAAATTATTACTAAAATCGCTTCCATAAAATCCGAACTACCTTCTGTATGTATATATATCGTACAATTTACATCATTTCTGCAATCTGCGCTTTATTATTTTAAAATAAAATTTTTATATTACTTCTTATGTCCCTCATATTTTTACAGTTAAGACATTTAAATGATTGTTTTTCTTTGTTTTTACCTCACTTAATTTCACTTCTTGCCAGATTACTGGTTTAATACATCAAAGTGTATTTTACTATAATTCATATTACAAAAATAGCAGCAAACGGAAGAATATCTTTAATTTATGGTGACAAAACTTCAGAAAAAAAACATCGGAAGAAAATGTCATCCTATCATACACAGATGGAAATGACAAAATGTTTTCTTCTTCTTGATAAATATTATATTGGGGCTTTTCGAACATTTCTCTTTCTTTTTTCCTCTGCAATGCTTTTTTTTATTATAAGTTACAAATAATCAGAAAAATATTTTTTCCCTAATAGGAGATGGACCAATATCAATTAGAAATTCTTTCATGACACATAAAAATGAATCATCACTTTTAATGAAGTTTAAAAGAGTAAAAATAAAATATATATTCGAAGCTCTTGATGTGTTAAGTTTTTTTTTGGATAAATATTCAAACAATGTATATTATTTAAAAATACTTACAAAAAATATATTTATTTAAAAGAACTTGACACTCTAAGGGACATAAACTAAGTTTTTGTTCTTTGATATCAATAGCTATTGTTTGCATTATTTTTTGGTGATTAATGATTGGATTGCTTTTTGTGACTAAAAATATTGCTTTGTTAGAGTGTATTAAAATATATATGAGGGCTTCACGGATTTTTATACTGAAAGTATCGTTACTTCTTGGAAGTATCCTTGAAATCATATTCTTTTTTCCCCTGATATTTGGCTTAGAGCGTATCTCTATGAACATACATAAAATATATATATATATATATATATATATATACAAATCACAACTTAATAATTAATTAAAAAACTGAAATTAAATTAATCTTATAATACTAAATCCTATTTCAAAATATCAATGGCAAATATAGAAGATAAAAATTCCATCGTTTTCAAGCAAAATTAAAAATTATGAAATAAAATTTTTAAAATATCCAATGCAAACCGGATTTAGGACCGATAAGTGGTGCTAAACTAGTTTGATGGCGCCAACCTTCCCCCTATTGCAAATTGGTAAGTTAATCGCAAAATAATCAATTCTCAAAAATTTATAAATTAAAAATTAAAAAATTAAAATAAATCCATTTAACTATTCGCCATCGCAATTTGAAAGATATTATAACATTAAAATATTAAAATTATAAAACAAGGTAGTGCATAATATAAAGTGAACTATAGAACACCAAAGATGATGCAACCATCTTTAAAAAAGTTGTATAGGTAGAAAAAAAATATATACAATATCCGAAAGTTCAAATTAAAACCCCAGTATATTCACAAATGAATAACGTAAATGATTAAAAACTCACCAAATAGCATCCTATCAATAAATCAATACACAATTATTGAACGATTTCTCATATTTAATAAAACAATAACAAATCCCTATATTTTGCTCATAACTCCAACTAATCCCATGTCAATCCAAATGATTCATAATCTAACATTAGAGTTTAACTATTTGGTATTAGGTGCAAATCGATTGCATGCAAAAAAATTGCTTGATTGGTCATAAATAATTTTAAAGTGTAGTCGTAAATATTGGTGTATGTGTGTATAAAATGTATCCTGTGTGTGGAATGTGCACATATTCTTCACAGCTGGACCCCTAACAAGCTGGCTCTGTGGACCTAATGTTGAGTGGTGGATTTGTGCATTTATGAGTTTTTAAAAAATATTTTTAAGAAATATGTTTTATCTAAACATTTTCTCAAGAAATTGATGGCTTAATCATTCTGTATGCAACAGAATATAAATTTCTGGATATTCTTGAATTTATCAATATTGTGTGTAGTTAAATTATTATTTATCATCAGAAAATTTAAAATTATATTTCTAAATATTGATATATACAGACAACTTTTGAAGTTCAATATCTTTATGACATTGAATTTAAATGTTTCCTTTTTTTCATATATATTACTAAATAGTTTGTTTCAATAATATTTAAATCGAAATCTAAAAATTCAACTTTGTTCGAGTTAAAATGTGTCTGTATTAATTTTAGGTATTCCGGATAAAAAAATAATGTTAGGTTTAAATTTTCTGTCGTGACCTATAACAATTAAATCAACTATGTATCTTAATAAGAGGCAAGATGATTCATTTCTTCGATTTGATTCATGGTAGTGTAAATACAAGTTAGCGAGAATATTACTGGCTGCGCCGCCATGAGGCAATCCTTTGATTTGTTTGTAAAGTTTGTTATGAAAATAAAAAAAATAAAGTTCATCTGTTTTGCAAAACGAATTAGTGTATTAAACTTTTCAAAATTAATGTAATTATTCAAACCATATTTCTCATATGCATCTGAGAGTACCTGAATTATATCTTCTATTTTGATGGAATTAAATAAATTTCAAAACCGAACCCATGCACAGAAAATATATCTTGTTGATCAACTATCTTTATTGCATCATGTCTATTTTTTATAATAGAAGTATCTTTTACATTTTTATTGTATCTTGTAATATGGTATGTAAAATTCTTCCCGATTTGGATATATAAGTATTGAACGCATGTGTTACACTGCGGAATTTGACTGGATTTTTTATGAAATTTAGGAGTCAAAAATATATGAGGATATTAAATTTTACTGCTAGAAATATTTATTTGTTTACAAAATGCCAATAATCTGTTGTTAATTTCTTTCATACTAAATTTACTTAGTTCATATGCATTATTATTTGTATATGATCAATTCTTAATTTACTATAGTAATATTTACACATAATTGCATAATTTTCTGGGAATTTATCTACATAGACAATCACAAAGTGTTTTTGTAATATTTCTCTCTATTGGTCTTTTAATTTTTATATAACAATCATGATTTTTTGTTCTAAACTTAAATTTCATTAAGTTCCTGAGGACATGAAAACCATATTCCTTAAAGGTCTGAGTAGGTAAATTATATTTAATTGCAACATTTTGAAGAAATTTATTAATATCTTCTGATAGCTGTTCTCTTACATTTAAATTGCTGTTTGAAATAATTATGGATACCCAGTGCCTTTCCTCAGAATCTCTTAATTTCTGTTCTTAAACTAATTCTAAGTTGCCAGTTACTACGTGCCTGTGATATTTGGTCACGTCATTCCTATAATCATTGTATCTGCATTTTTTGATCTACCAATTCCTTAATACTATTATAGTTAAAAACTAATCTACTAATTTTTTATTATACCTGAATGCTCGTTTTATTAACACATTTCTCACCGGGAATAAATCCATGTGTTTCCTAAATATTTCAGAAAATTGTATCTCATTGTATGATTTGTTCATGTATAGCAAAGTTCAATATTCTATATTATAAGCATCCTTAGAGTATAACTTTATTTTTAATCTGTTAGTAATATATTTGCATAGATCCATGACCAATTGTGATCGGTGATTATCTTTTAATTCAATAGTTTTTAATAAATTTAAAACTATTATTATTTTTTTTTATTAAGTCCAAATACGAAGTACTTTATTCGTTCAACACTAATTTTTTTCTCAAAGTATCGTAATAATTTATTCAATTCTTTCTTTAAATGTATATTTTTCTCTATTTTCTCGCTTTTTTTACGTCCAAATTTTCCAACCCATTTAGTCTTATTGCCATTATATATAGACTCTTTATCATTTTATTTTAAAGCCTAGATTAAATTTTTGTTGCTCCATATTACATTCAATCCGTTGGGATGCATAGCATTATAAACACTGATGTAAACATATTCATCCCATAGTCTTGTTATCTTATTTGGAACAATCTTAATAATATTTAACACAGGACCTTCAAAACCATGTTTATTAAAATGCTGTATCTCTATGCTATCTATATATTTTGTTGATGTAGGTTTTGCATCTTTTATCCCCACATTTTCCAAATCTCAATTTTAATTGATCCGAATCACTATGAAACCTGTTATCAAATTTTTCATCATATTTAAAATAATTACATTTCGATCCATAATTCCTCCACTTCGATACATCATTGTAATTCCTTACAACAGTGTTTCTCAAACTTTCAATACTGGCGACCCAATTTTCAATCATAATTTTTGTCGCGCCATCCCCCTGTACAACAATAATGTATTTACTGCAATAAAAAATGCACATTTACGCTAAAGCTACAATGTGATCTCAATTATAAACTGTATAAGTAATAAATTTTGTATATATATTTTTAAGTAATATATATTTTAAGAAAATTACTTAAAATATATATTACTTACTTATATATATATTATGTTATTTTTTTATAATTTTTATTTGGAACAGATCGCAAAAGTGATATATATTTCCTTCAGCATCCATTTCTAAAAGTACAAATGTCATAAGAAAAAATTGTCTAGTCTATGTTGCTCTCTATCATATCCATCACATTTGCCATCATCGCGTACGTTTGCGTGATCGACGTCCGCGCAAAAACATGTAAAAATGTTTTCCTCGTACAATTCCAGTCAGTTTTGGTCGACTCGATACTTCTATAGCTACCGAATCTACATTGAATGTACATTTTTTTTAATTAGCATTATTACATTATTGTAATTCACGGTAATTAAGTATTTACGGCAGTAGATGAAAACAAATTCATACATGCATTTTTAAGTCGTAAGCAAACATTCGACCTATAATAAAGGATCAACATGTACACAGACGAGCATGGTTTCAAAAATTAAATCAAGGAAATATTCTCAAAAATACTTAAATTTTTGATTTACCACTACTGAAGTAAATGATGGGGTGAAAATGCCCCAGCTAGTTACGTGTTAAAACTTACAAATCTGAAGAACAAAATGTGAACGTTGTTTTTAAAACTATGTAAAATCATTTAGCCATGTTGGCAAAGAATTTTAAAAAGTATTTTCTTGATGAGGACAACTTGGTAGCAAGTTACGAGTAGATTACGGATCTATTTCAAGATACTCCAAAAGGGTTCTCAACTTCCGAAGCAGAAATATTCATAGAATTCACATCCAGTGAAAATTAAATGCAATTTTGTAATAAATTGCTCTTTGAATTTTGCGTAGAGGTGGATGATGAATTATCTGTACTGAAAACAAAAGCACTTCGTATACTATTACCATTTTCAACATCCTACCTTTGTTAAACCGGATTTTCTGCGGTGGCTGCTTTGAAGACAAAAATATAGATCTCAGCTAAATACAGAAAAATACCTCAGAGTTTCAATTTCTGATATTAAACCTTCCTTTTAAAAACTTTGTTCTACAAGACAAGCCCATGGAAGTCACTAATAATTATTAAACTTGTTCTTAATTTAGTATTAAAAATTATTTATAAAAAAACCTTCTTCAGTACTGATACATTAAACGTATACTGGCGGAAAAACCGGCTCTTCGCACGAGTCCATTTTTTAAAAAAAAATATAACATTATACTTGATATAATAGCTGAACTGTAAAGAGAGTAGAACTGCATGTGAGACATTGTATACAAAAATGTAAAATGATTTTTTTTTTACATAAATAACTGTAAATAACTGTAAAAAAAAAAAAGAACTGTAATTTTAAACCCTCACAAAATTAGAATTTAGAATTAATGTTAAATAATGAAAAATAACATAAAATTCCTATGAAGAATAATTGTGCTACTTTTATAATATTTAAAACGGGAAGACTTCAAAATGTTTTAACCCGGAGCAGGCGCTCACTCGATACTAACGCTAATGGTAGTGGGGGGACTCAGTCATCCCAATCATTTGTTTATAATTATTTTTACTCTACACAATACAAATCGAATTCCAGTGAATAATTTAATTAAGAGAAAGTATACTTAACGGCTTTCAAGGAATATTCAATTTTTCTTTTGATGATTTGAGAAAAAACCCAATAAATCTGAACTAAAATGATTTAAAAGTGCAGTATCTTAATAAAGGACGCAAATCAGAGACACTTTTTTCACTAATATTACAGAAATGTTATTTGCTGGCAAAAGCTGTCATATTTTGTTCTTAGTAATTGTAGTTTTAATGAGCTTTCATGATCGAGTGAGTGAATATTAATGTCACACTGTTCAGCTGCACGAGGGCTTTTAGAGACGGACCTCGTAATTTTGAACAACGGTTGACGAGGACGATACTTCAGCTGGCCTCTTTTAACTACCATACCACCCAACAAGAGAACGTTTGAGCTCTCGACAGATTTAACGTGCACCTCCCCATACACGACGTGTCTTTAGTGGTACTGGCTCAAACTCGTGACAACTTTGGTGATCAACAAATATCAAGCTGAACTTTTCTTGTGTCTTTTTGACAACGCGAACTGAACATTGTGGTACACTCTATGGCTTCATATTTCAGTTGATGGAGTTCTTTATGAAGCATTCGAAAATTTTCCTTTTTCGTTTCATGCTCATCGTGTTTCTAAATCATGAATAATATGCATTCTTTTGCTTTATCAGTTTACACTTCCTTCAATGGAGATCACAGATGCCTCGAACCACCGCTCCCGGGTTATAAGTGTATTCAGAAAAAAATACGGATGTTCTAAAAAGGATTATGACGTTTTTCACTATGCTTTATATGTTTGAGATTACTCTTAAAAATAAATATTAGCCAAATAATCGTTCAAATCAATCAATGCTTTTCCAAATATCGTAAAACTCTTCATTATTTACAATTTCCTTGAGCGAAAAAACAAACACATAAAAGATGAGATGGAACTAATGTAAAAACCATACCAGTAAGTTTGAAGGTCAATCAAATGATCAGCAAATGTATTATGCTGCCTGGCTGAAAAGTGAGTTATGTCTACATTTTCTTTTTCTACTACTAATGTACAGCATTTTAATTATAATTACAGTGATGAAATGTTCATCTTAAAATTTTCTCAGGGTCTGGGTTTCGTTTTTCCTTTAACGAGTAATATTTTATGTTAAAAAAGAAAAACGCCAGATGATAAACATAAATTATATCAGTGTTGTGCATTTTTTTTATTATGGAAAAAAGTATTTTGTTTCACTTCTTTCCGAATCTTTTAAAAAATCTTTAAATTTTCGAGATATGCTCGCGCCCCCAGAGGGTGCACCCACACTTTGAGAAACACTGCCTTACAAATCCAGTATTCCAAATAATACCGTTTTATTACTCTTAATGTTTTGATTATCATGTACTCCTAACCTCGAAAATTTCTCATTAACCAACGAATAAGAAGCTAACGTTTTTTATTTTTTTATTTTATTTATAATTTTTTTGCATGTTGTCTCATGTTGTCTGCGCCCCTTATCTTCCACCAAATCACTCTTTTGCAACTGTCTCATTTTATCATAATCCATCTTAACTTAAAAATATCAGTCTCATTTTATTGTTAAATGATTGACGATATCACAAACACATCATACTGTACCACCGAACAATGTCAATCAAAATTGAAAGCCAAGTTGTCAGTGTTTAAAAATATAAAAATCTTCAATATCATTATGTTTGAGTTAATATATATAAAAATTCCATTAAAACATTACTTTATATTCTCCTCATCCATATAGACATAAATAAACTGTTAAATCTCAACTAAAAAATCACACTCCATGAGATTATCATATGAATATTCATGTCAAACTTATGAATCAAAACTAAATGCTAAATCAATCCTATATATATATATATATATATATATATATATATAAACGGATAATTAAATGAGATTAAAATTAAATTCCTTTATCTAGCACTTGATTTATCTTTCTCAGATCATATCTTCAAGTATCAAACTAATAACCCATTAATATCTTCCGATCATATGGCCTAGCCAATAAACATGTCTAATTCCAGATCGACAGACTTAATAGTCCCCATGTGTCAGCATTAACTTTAAAGTACAATAAAAAAATCCGCAATACTTACCGCATCTGTTTTTCAAGTGTTATCCACTTAACCCACACATTGGCGTGATTTTTCCTCCGTGCTCTCAGCGTCAGAAGAGATATAGAAATGATTGAATAAAGTTCTTTAAAATTTAAGTCTGATTCTGACTCGAAACATTTCATATATATGAATAGTCAGTTTATTAGTTTTCCTGTACTTTACTGCTTTTTACTATAACAAATATATGCCTACTTTTTTTTTTCTATTAAGGAAAACATTCTGGTCCATAAAATGACTACAGAACCTTTTTTTTTAAACTAGGGAATTTTAAATATTTCCTTTTGACATTTCTATTTTAATATGGAACATTTATGCACATAGATGAATTATACAGATTTATTTTAAATTATTAAGTACGAAAACTGTTATTAAAGTAAATTTGAAGAAGTTTCTGACAGCATTAAATTTTTTGTTGTTAATTCTATTTGTTAATTTTTTTTATTTGTTACCAGAGTGTACAAATGAAACAAAATTGTTTAATAATAAGAGCATAAAATAACTTTAAAAAATATTTGTTTAAACCTAAGATATATGTGAACAACTATTAAATTAAATATAAAATATAAAAATTAAATATAATTAAATAAAAAAATGAATATTATCAGCATTTTATTGAAAAAAGCTCACTTAAACATATTTCTTTCATAATCAAATCTTATGTGCAATTAAATACGAACATTCAAGTTTACGTAATACATAGAAAAAGAAGACTGTGCAATTTGATGTATGCACAATCCAATGTATTTATGTAATAGTTATTTATTTGAATGTATAATTTTATTTTTTGTGTCATAATTTTGTATCCTTAGTCATTTTAATGTTAGGCATTTAAAAGTGATTTTTAAAAGTATTATTGCATAGAAGAATAATTATATTATATCAGCGTTTCTCAAACTATGAGTGCGCTCCTCTGGGGGGGGCGTGATAACCTGAGAGAGGGGCGCGAGCATATTGAAAATAAAAAGAGAGGTCTAAAAAATAATCTTTTGGAATGAAGTAAAAACAAAACACTTTCTGACATAGTAAAAATGCACATTTATACTGATATAATGTATATATATATCATCTGGTGATCATCAAAAATAAAAGATTCCACTTCAAACCCTCATTAGCTATCTTTGATTCTATAACCAAATAAAAAAAAAAATACAATTTGTTTGCGCTTTGCTGTAATACCATTATGAGAAATTTTTTATTACGTTCCGTTTAACTCCTAGAATACTACTTTTTATTATCATATATTTGACCTTCGAACTTACTGCTATGTTTCACTCCATCTCTTTTCTTTTAGGAAAGTTTTAAGTAATACTTTTTGGTTGTTTTTTTTTTCCCATGTGAATGAGTATTATGATATATGGATAAGCATATAGAGCACTTTGAAGGATTATATAGTCAAGATGTATTTTTATGAGAGTATTGTAAAAACTTATAATGTATAATGAAAAACTTTACACAATTATTTTTTAGAACTGATATCGATATTTTTATATTGAATACACTTTTAAAATGGGAGCGGTCGCATGAGGCGCTGAGTCAACACAGGCTCACGAAATCGAAAATTTTGAAAAACTGTTTTTTTCTTAAACAGTGACCTTGATGGTATCCACCCATTACACAGTCTTAATGGGAACTAAAAATGAATTCGTCACAAATATGCCCCTTTTTGAGAGTGGCAAACGTTTTTTCCAATCAGGTACTTGTTTAGATTGAGTTCCCTGCGTGACAACTTTTGTTCAAAAATATTTTCTATGAACATACTACACTTTCCCCCTATGAACCACTTTTTCGTTTTTGATTGCTGTGTTTTACGACTTATTATGTTTTATAAATGAAAATGAGCAGAATATAAAAAATGGGCATCTGTGATCTGTATTGAAGGAAGTTGAAACTGATCTAGCAATTGAAGAACTTGCTGAAATAATACATATTAATCAAGATAGCGAAAGTAAAACATGCGAAAAGTGATGGACATGAAACGTTAGAGTTGAATTGAAATTCTTTCAAATGGTGCCTGCAGAGCTCTATGAAGAAAAACTATGAAGCCATAAATGTAGCCATTCACCTGTTAAAAGACAAGGAAGAAAATGTTCAAAATGCTATTTGTAGATCATCAAACGACAGCAAAAACTATAATAACGTGAAGAAAATATGACGGTTTTGCTGGAAAAATAAAGTTCTGTGTATTGTTAGTGAAAATGTCTGTAATTTATGTCCTTTATTAAGCTTACGCACATTTGGAACATTTTTTTAGTTTTATTGATTTTTTTCTCAAATTATAAAAGAAAAAATTGAAAACCTTGAAAAGTAGGTAAGTATATTTTCTCTTATTTAAATTATTCACTGCTTTTAAAAAAATGCTTTTACTAAAACGCTTGTAGTTTATGTTCTAGTGGAGGGAAAATAAAGTACTTGGTATTGTTATTAAGTTCATAAAATGGTCTATAAAATAAATTCGTAAATAAAATTGCCAATTTTTTGAGAAAATCATGGTTTTAGGTATTCGGATACCTTTTAAAGAAATGTCTTAATGGAATTACATCTTCGTTTCAGGATCAATTAAAGCGTTTTGTCATTTTCTTTGAGTATTTTAACCCTGAGTAAAGATGAATATCAATTACAAACAAAAATTAAACGCTTCTTGATAAATAAATATTGTGAAATTTTAAATGAAAAAATTTTATTATAAAAGAGAAAAGCTTAGTCTTCATTCTGGTGCTTTGAAAGGGACTACCTACAACATCTCATAAAGATTTACTTTTTTGAATTGATATTTAGCAAAAAAGAACCAGCAGAACGAATCCGAGTTTATAATTGTGCTTTTTACGATAAATGTTTTAGAGATGTTATTAAATTTCTCCCATATTTTAATCAATCTAAAAAAATATAATTTCTTATGGATTAGACTTTAATGAGGGTAAAACTAACCACACTGAAATCTTTGACCACAGATTCCAATCTAATATCCAAGCAACAACTAAACGAAAATCTTTGAGTTTAAATCTAACTCGCCAATTTTAATAACAATTAAAGTTAATCTCTCTTTCTACTTACAAACTCTGAAAACAGTCCTGAAATATAAAATCTCAAAATCCTCCATAATTCGGTTTCAAAACAATTTACTTGCAGCTTCTTCAGTACTTTGAAACATTGGTTAATTTTCTATGAGTTTTTAATAGTTTTCGGCGTTTTTCCTACATTAGCTTGTTGTTTTGCTATCAGCATCTTTAAATCTAATAATACTACCTTAAATGTGATAACGAATCATAGCACGAGTAATCGTCTATAGTTAGTTAAAAGATGCATACATACAAATGTATTAAAATAAAAATGGTATCTGCTTAATTCTTAATAACTGAAAAGAAATACGAAAATAATGCTCAGAAAATAATAAGTTTTATCTGACTTTTAACCTCACTAAAAGGAAAACTCTAGAAGAAAGAAATTTGATTAAATGTACAAAGATTATATGAATAAGTAAATTGCCTACTTTCGGAAGGAAAGTACGGTTGGATAGAGAGAGGCAAATTTGTGGATAGAAGCTTTTGCGTTTCCCTTCGTTTTATAAGATAAAACGTTAGATTATATATAATAAGTTTCGTTCCCAAATTGTGCATCTACACAATTATCCATTTAGGTCAACTTCTTTCCCATTACGGAAATTATATGAGATTCTGAAGTTTCTTATTGTTACTTCTATCAAAAAAAATTACATCTTGTTTTATAAAAATGTTCTATAATATTCTTTACAAAAAAATTTATGATATGAGATTTACTAAATTTCCTACCAATATATCATCATTTGTTCAATTAAATGCAAAATCGTTTGTTCTTTCCGTCATTAAATATGATTATTTGTATTTCCAATTGTGGCTACTTTTTAGAATACAATATATATATATATATATATATATATATATATATATATATATATATATATATGTATATATTAGGTCTACTGGAAAGCTCTCTTTCTCGCTTATAAAAATGAAATAAAATATTATTTTTCCATTACTTGAATAAATCTTTTCGAATAATATAAATGTTATAATTAATTAGAACGTCTCACCAGAGTAATTAATGTATTTCATTTTCAAATCAAAATGTAGTATTTGTTCTTATCAGCTTAATATTTTTACTCGACTGACGACATCGTCAGTCAGTACTGGGGAGGTTTGACATCAAATGGTCATGAAGCCAAGTATGGGCGTTGGATAAATAAATATATTTTTTAAATGTTATATTTCCAAAAGTGAAACATTGCACCATTGCTTGACAAATATCTTCTTCGGTTTTTATTTTTTTAACCAGAGAATAATTTTTGGACAGAAACAAGTGATAATGAAAAATGCAAGCGCCGAGGAGTATGCAGTTGATACGACAGAATTCCATAACCTTGTTATGCGAGTTTCTATATAATATTGACATTATTGCGAAACGTTCAGATACCAATCCTATCAAAAATCATTGAAAGTTTTCCCTTTAATGCTGTTCTTAAATTATCCATTTGCTGTCAGTACCAGTTTTAACTATTCATATGATCAACAGCTCAAAATGTTTTAGCCATCAAATGTTCCACCACCATATACATCATTCTCTTACTCAGGCTGAACTTCGATTTAGTAGTTGAAGAAGAGGCTTTCTGGGCCCATAGTAAGCCCTTTTCCATACGATGTTTCCATAGGTAATCCACGTTTAATCCCCAGATATCATCCGGTCCATGAAGTGTTTGAATGCTTTCCATAAAAACAGAATGTGCGTATGATGAGATTGTGATTCAAATTTTTCACTCTAAAACATTTCGTAGAACTCATCTCGAATATTTTCCATACGAATATGAATATGAACCAAAAGTCTTTTGCTTTACACTATGCGCATCAATTTATATGTGCATACTTCTTGAAACTTGCTGTATCCAAAAAGGACAGAACTTCCCGCTATATAGTATACACAAACAACCGCTCCAGACATATAAATATGGTACCGGCAAAGTATGAAATGCCGGTATTCTATAGAATGTCTAGGCATTGTATAGAATATATGACGTTTTTGGGCAAAGTATGAAATGGGAGAATTGTTACATACTTTGCCTAGGCATTGTATAGAATGTCCAAAGCTATTTAGACAATGTTTGAAATAAGACTATTATATCAATGATGCACATTCCTAAAAAATACAAATGTTATTCTGAAGAAATAATGAGAGTCCCATTAAAATATTATACATAAAAACAAAATGAAATTTGTACCAAACAAAATTTATGTCTTTCTTATTAAAGAAAACAAATTTTCATATAAAAAATAAGAAACTAAAATCAACTTACTTGTTGCAGCACGATAGTTTTGAATGACATATTAAATTACGCTTTATTACATTTTTCACATAAAAATAATTATTATTTTGGTATTTTGTTTTACACATACATTTGACGAATCCTTGGCCCAATTTCAACTCACAGTACATGAATTTTGTGGTAAGGAAATATCTTTATTTATAAGCAAGTTCTAAGAGTACAAAACTAATAGTGATTTCACATATACTTATTTCTTCAAATATATTATACTTATACTATTGAAATTTCTTCAAAATTTACAAGTCATTAGAAATTTTCATATTTTCCACTCATTAAAAGTACCAATATATTGACACTGGGAAACAAAACGACAGTATTCACAACAATGCCTTTCTTTAAAAATAATTTTTAGTTTTTTCTGACAAGATTCACAAAGGTGGATGTACAATTCAATACCATAACGTGTAACGATTTTCTATTTGGTTGAAAGTTATTTCACGGAATTTTATCATATTCTTCCGTGTCCAATAGCCTAATGAGCTTCATGAAGTACGTACAATAACACAATTTTATTCCTCGACCAGCCAACTTTAATAATGTTAACACTACCCGCTGAAGATGAGACGTTAATTGTTTACAATTTAAATTGTTTTGATTTAATAATTTTAATTTAATTGTATTTAAGCATGCTTCAGAATAAATTCAGTTACACTCAAAAATCAATGTAAAGTGATTTTACATGAATGATAAAGTGAAAAGTCACACAAAAAGAAGAAAAAATACATCCCAGCAAATAAAACAGAAATAATTTAGTACTCCTGATTGGCCCAATACGATATTTTTTTTCTACAGTAACAAGTTTGACTCAAGATTTTTTCCTAATACTATACAGGGTGGTTCACTGTTAGACTGACAAACTTGCAGGGTGTGTATGGAGTACATAAACGACTCGAAATCACATAGGAATACAGGGTCGCAAATATCATAGTTGCAAGCAAGGGTACAAAGAAGAGAAAAATAACAGAAATATAACAACACATTAATGGGACAGACAAAAATTATTGGAAGGTTGTACTACAAGAGGTGTTTGAAAATTATGATCACCATTCATCTGGCTTGCCTGACAATGGTCCTGCATGGAAGTCCTTACAATATGAAAGATCACTAAAGGTAGTCTTGCGGTAGGTGGTGCTGAAAGGAAGGTTTCAGGGAAACAGATGCTGCTGGAAGTCGTCATTTGTGATCCGTTTCTGGAGGTAGTAGAATTAACTTGCATTTAAATGAAAACTTGTCGACGTGCTCATTACGCATAAAAGCTGTGAATTGTAATGGGCACTCTGCTCGGCAGTTGTATTACGGACGTTACTGGAATAGGGGTGTTCAATATCACTCGGCTTTTGCAAGTGTAAACAGAAGGTGACATGAGTTTGGTTTTAGCCACATTAAGAGTTTGGTGTACTAGACGTCCGTTTCTTCAGTTGAATTTATCATCGTTCGAATACCTGCAACTAACGGAATGATACGTGACGTGCCTGGAATCTTCGAGAACGTAAGAAATTCCATGCAGCACCACAGGTCTTTTGATAGGCTTAAAGGTCGTAATTTTGAACGCCTGTTTTAGTATAACCTTTCAGGAATATATATATATATATATATATATATATATATATATATATATATATATATATATATATATTATCTGTTTCCTTAGTGAGTTGCTGTTTCTGTTCTTTTGCTCTGCTCATTTGTACCATATCTCGCAGCAACAGCAATAGCGACCTTGCATTTATGTGATTTCATGTTCTGTCTGTACCCCATACACATCCTGTAGGTTTGTCGGTCTTGTAGTGAATCACCTTGTACAATAGAGTTCATAATACCTTCGACTTTATTTTACAAGGTTGATAATTAACATAAAACATGGTATAAAATAATGCAAAATAAATAATATATTTGTAAAGGGAAAACAGGAGTTACGTTCTTTTAAAGTCTGCTATTATGAAATTAAGAATGCAGTTTAAAATTCCATACAATTTTCACGAACTCTAAATTATACACGTTTCCGTAAATTAAAATAAAAATGAGAAATGGATACATATTGCCTCAACACATAGGATAACTAATTAATTGTACTTGAAATAATAATATTTAATTATTCGCAGCTGCTTGTATTTAACGGATTTGTGAATACTGTGTGAGAATAGCTGTTTTCAATATAAAGGTCTAGGTTATGCTGCTATGCTAAAATCCAATAAAGAGTCATGCTATTTTTAAAATCATTTACTAGATTTGCTATTCATTGATAATGAAAACATTTTATATACTTAATTTAAGTTTAACTAAAAAGGTAAACGTAACGATTTTTAATTATTATATTAGACATGTATCTTTTATAAAAGGCTTGGGATCATTATTTTCTTGGTTATATGAAATCAAAGACCATTTTTCTTTAACCCTACTGCATGAAAAAACTGCCCTACAAAAAAGCTAATACTCTGTTGAATAATCGTCTGAGCAGACTGGCACTAATAAGAATTCAAAATTTACTCAGGTGTGTGCTAAAAATGTCCGGATATTGGGCAAATCAAGGGTGTAATGTCATGCATTCAGAAACAAAACAGAAGAAAACTTTTTTTTTTGATGATTTATCTGAAGATGGTTGAATCACAGATCAGAAATCCTTTTTCAAAATGTATGTGTGATATCGCTGTTTAGATGTATTAATATCTCAAACCCGACAAGGATTCCAGTTCCTTGAGCAGCAAGATTTTCGAAATCTTACAACCGAATAAACATTTATTCTTTTCAAACTAAGAAAAAAACCCCGCAAAACTTTGTACTGAATACGATAAATATTTAACACACAATTATCTATGATTAATTAATTGCTTCAAAAAGCTGTTTAACCCCGGGAAGAACGCAGTCTTTACTGAACACAGTCAGAACAATATTTCTGTCTTTGCGCTAGAGATCAGATTATTGCAAATGAAAGAAACAATGTTCCAATGGCGAAGAGAAAAAAAAGAAGAGAAGCGTGAATCCCCTATCCCCGTGAAGAAAGACGTAGCTCCTTATGCCAGAGAATAAAAATCTTCTCCGTAAAGTCTGTACTAAAATACCGTGAATTTGTCCAACATAGAATACAATAGTGAAGGAAGAAACATTGAATGTAATATTGAAGGACCACACATAAAAAATTACTAAGTCAAATTATTGGACAACAACATGAAGATTATCGTTCACACCAGTATGGGTACAAAGCCTGATTTAGACGCCTTCGATTGCGGGTAAATTGTAGGTGCGGGATGCCTGGGCCAATTAATTTTCGAAATCGTTAGACAGCTAGGAATTTAAAGTTTGACAGTGTCAATAGAATACCAAAAATGCAAGGATGGTGGATAAAAATCTAGCAATTGGGCAAACTGCAAATGACAATTAGCAATGACAGTGGATGGTGAGAGGGGACTCAGGCGTAATCTACGTAGCAGCAAAGCCAAACATTAGCACAAATTACCACCCAGTTCAATGCCGGTGCCAGTCGTGCAGTCAGGAAACAGATTGTGCAAAGCTTGCTTTACCATATGGGTTTCGGGAGACATCGACCGACGAAAGTACCGTTGCTCAATGCTCGCCATTGGGATGCATGTTTTGCATGGGCAAAATCGTACAGAGAATGGAGTGTGGAAGAATAAAACCGAGAAGCATGGAGTGATGAGTCTCTATTCCGACTACTTGACGCCTACGGAGGATGAGAATATGGCCTTAGGCTCAGGAAGCCATGCATCCTGCATGTCAGGTTGGATCTGTACAAATGGTGGCTCAATCATTGTCTGGGGTGTTTTATCGTGGCACTGTTTGGGATCTTTTGTGCGTGAACTAACCTCCCTCAATGTTATTCGGTGCGTAGAGTTGCTGGATTATCATCTCTTTCTGTTTATGATGTTCTGTTATCCGCATGTTAATGTAGTTTTCCTGCAAGATAACGGTACCTCACAGGTCCCGGTTGGCCACTGGCTAGTTATTTGGGCATTCCCTCTGACTTTTATTTCATAAATTGGCTACCTAGAAACCCAGATTTAAATCCTATTGAGTATATTTGGAATGTTTTGGATCAAGGCATGAAAGGTCATCACACAGTACCAACGATCCTTATTGAACTATGGACAGCTTTTCACCAATATTTGGCACTTCATTTTTTAGAAGAACGTTTCCAGAAACTTGTTGAATCTATGTTCAGTCATGCGGCAGCCGTTATTAGGGCAGAAGAGGTCCAACTCATTTCTAGGTAGGTTCCCTATTTCAGTGGCATTAGGTAAAGTATTTAAAATTCACTAAATAAGACCAGATATGTTTGAATTCAGTTGAAGTACCAGAAACCCTCTTAACACCTTCAAGACCAGCGAAAAAGAAAGTAAGGAAACACAGGACGGCCTAATTTCCCTGCTAAGCCTAATTTCATTTAAAAATGTATGCAAAAATCTTAAATGCAATTAATTGCGCTAACATATTTTTTATTATAATTGATAATATTTAAATATGCCCACTTCAAAACAATTTTGCTATATTTAAAAAAACAATACTGCGAATTTTAAATAAAAGTTTTCATTTTAATAAAAAATTACTCTCATTTTCGTCATGAGGGTTAAAAAAAAAATTGGCGCAAAATTTGCAAATACTATCTGGCAAATATCAAACGATGCGGCTCTAACTGATGCAAAATCTTTTAAATAACATCTAATGTATCTTTTTATTTTTTAACTACGTTCGAATAGTGATTTTTAAAAAAGCGCATAAATGGATAAGTTTATTGATATTTAGTGTCACTTAGATTAGAATACATGTATAAAATTGTTTTTAAGAACATAATAACAAAAAAAAAAAATATTTAAATACAATATTTTGAAAAAAAAAATATCTGGGAAATATTTTTTCAAAACGTTCTACTTTTTATAGAAAATAGTTCTATAATAGTAATATTTTGCTTAGATAAAAGTAAGGACTTTCCAGAGAGTCTAAAGCACAATTTCTGAAAATTACATTAGTTTTAGAGTTACCACCAATTGAAAAAATTATCTGGCGTTTTTTTTTCTCAAAATTTCTTCCCTCTGTTGTAGTAAAATACGGATAAATCCACTTCTAAGTTATATATTTCAAAAAATTCTAGTTCATCGTCTGTACAGAATTCTGAGGTATTATATGCAGGCACAAAATATTATTATAATAGAAGCATTTTTCATAAAAGGAGAATGTTTTGAAATTTGAATATTCTATGTTAATTTTTTGTCAAAAATATTGTACCTATTGTAATTATTATTCTTAAAACAATTTTATCTATAAGTCTTCTAATGTAAGTAACACTAAATATCATGAATATCATCCATTTATATGATTTTGAAAATTATGGTTCCGAAAAGTAGTTGGATACCTTAATCCTATAAATTTTTGCTTTCTTAGTATCATTTTTAGTAATTATATTTTCTTTTCTTATGGTTTTGGAAAAACTCAAATTGCGATAGCAACGTAAGAGAATAGGTTGTTCTTACTGAATTTAAAAATGAGTCATATTGCAAGAACAAAGGTTTTTTTTCGTTAAACATAAGTTATCTTATATGTTCTATAAAGATCAGTTTTTTCAAATGTATTTTGAGTATTCAAATTATTGATGAAAATATGAACCATAAATATAAATATAAAATAAATACTGAAACTATTATTATAACTAATACCCAATAAACTAATAACCTTTCTTTCTTTTTCCAACATAATCAAAATATAAACAGAAATAAGAGCGCAATAAATCACAAACCCTTGAATGCTCGATTATCCCGAAAAATCTGAACATGAGCAGTTGCTTACATTCATAAATATCTGGAATCTAATTAAAAACTCTGAACTGAAAGCGTATAATGAAATTCAAAGTCTTTTTTTATGCATTATTCAACTTTAACCATCAATTAGTCCCTTGTAAGAAATAATATAAAATACCTTCCAAATTCTGATCACACCTGTGTGATCATGGACCTCAGAGAAGGGCAAGCGCAATCACATATATGATACCGTGAATCCTGTAGGGAAAAACGCGTCATCACATATATGATACCATGGAGAGAAAAACGCGTCATCACAAACGTCATATGGGATCATGGTCCTGAACGGATTAAGATTGCTTATTAAGCAAAATTTGTATTTTGTATCCAAAACCAGTTTATTAACGTTTTTCTCAGAAACTACAAGCGATCTATTGCTGATGGACTTCGTAATGTTAAGCAATGGTCAAAAGATATAATACATATTGATAATCTAATCTCCAAAACTTTTTCACACCACGCAAGTGTAAAGGCTTTCCTTTTTTAAAAATATTTCATGTTCATCGGCTTCTATACAATGACACTTAATTTACAACAGAACTCATAGCAAATGACTACATAGAAATAATGGTGGCTATAAGTTTGACAACTTATTGTTTCTTAAGAATGAACAAAACCTAAAAATTACAGGCACTCAATTCTTTTTTGTACAAATAAATGTTTCAAAATAATTATCCGCACTAAAATTAATTCATGCGCATTAATGCATGCTGTGATAATGAAATATAGTTTCCAACTTTAGAATGCCATTTTAAAAGGATAAGTCCTAGACTCCATTTGCATTTTATTCTCAGGATAACACTCTTAATTATTCTCAGCCATTATCTGAAATAGTATTGGGAAAATGAACAATCGGCAGTATCTTGAATAATTTAACACGTAGTGATAGATGGCTTCACCCTGAATAATAACTATGAACTCTACGGTTTGTCGAAATTAAGTTTATACTAACTGAAGTATACCCGAACATTTAGGTCTACAGCCATAATGACCTAAAGTTTTCTTTTGCAAATTGTTTTGTTTGTTACAAAATGATCGACTCATCTTG
>BMAU01006290.1:0-39653 GCA_019973935.1 Trichonephila clavipes
AAAACTTATATCGAGTTACAATCATACATGGCATCGAAGCATTAAAATGGAGCCTTCAACGTAAATATTGATAACCATGACAAGTGTGGCAAAACTTATATGGCGACATTAGTGAAACTAAAGTCAAACGACCCGTGCTTAAGATAAATGATAAAGTTCGCATCAGTAAGTGAAAGGAGATTTGATAAAGGCTACGAAAATAATTGGTCCATAGAAATATTTATTATTTACAAAATTCTTCCAAGAAATCCTTTCGTTTACATGCTGAAAGATCTCAAAGGAGAAATTATCGAAGGCACATTTTATGAAAAGGAGATACAAAAGGTTACAGAATCTGGTTATTTTCCAGTAGAAAAAAATTTTAAAGAAAAGAAAAGAAGAAATATAGAGTATTTTGTGAAATTCCTGGATATCCGCAAAGTTTTAATACGTGGGTCAGTGATGTTAAAATGTTATAAATACTCTGAACGAACTTTGTATCTGTCAGTAACAGAAACATGTCTTTTCATGTAACATTGCCATCCGATAGTTCTTACATTATTTTCCAAACAATAAAATTTCAAGTTTCATCACGCAGCTGCCATCACCAATTCTGTTAGAAGGAGAGTGGGAAGTTGAATAGCTGAAATATTTTATCACATACTTGGTATAATATAAATGAAAAAAAATAATATTTTCGGGTTTGATTCAGGGATGGGAAATTAATTACAAGAAAGCTTGCCACCCGGTTATTATGAATCAATTCCGATATTTTTTACGTTCAATGACCCTACCTGCACATGAAGGGAAAATTTCATTCAAATTCAATGCTAATAATAAACGAGTAAAAATAAAAACTCAAAAACGATGCGAGTAGTTCTGGAAGCAGGGTTATGCGATGTATTAGATTTCATTCTCAAATCGTAAAAGGTATTGAAGAAAGTGCATTTGGTAGCCGATCCACAGGCAGCATTCCCAGTATTTTATGTTTACAGTGATATTGTGCAACCGGTGGTGGTAGGTCACAGTCGAAGCCCCTTTTAAGAGTCGTCAGAATTTCCGGAGATGACGGAGATGCTGTGGAGTGCTCAGTACGATAGACCACACTATGTTCCCGTTATACGGCAATCTTTCCACACCATTGAAATCGAAATTCGCCTTAATTCAGGTGACCTGTTACCTTTGAAAGAGGTAAGGTGATAGTTGTTCTGCATTTCCGTATGCGTCAGTTGCTATAAATACGCATTACATCAAAGAATAAATTCATTCACATCATGTTAAGAAAATGAGTCACATCATGAAAGTACCTTCTTACGTGTGTTGTACAAAAAATTTGAAGACCATTATACGAATCATATCGGGTCAGGAGTTCCTTATTACGAAGGTGTATCATTTCAGAAAGGTTATGGATTAGGAGGAATTTTTCGTCGATTGTTTAGAGCCGCTTTGCCTTTCTTAGTCAAGGGAGGAAAGGCTGTAGGAAAGGAAGCTTTGAGGACAGGTACGAGAGTTGTCAGTGATGTATTGTCTGGAGAAAATTTCAAAATCGCCGCGAGAAAACGAAGTGAAGAAGCTGGTAGAGGTATGGCTCGCAAAGCTGTCGAACATGTGCAATCGATGATAGGACGAGGAAAATATAAAAGGAAGCGAAAGAAACAGAAGAAGGTCATTTCGAAGAAAGCAATAAAAGGTGAAAGGACGAGATATCTTTTGACCCGTAATGGCATTTATTTTAAAAGGATCCCCGAATGTGTCAAATCAGAGCTAGAACTTTTTCACTTACCTGCCACCCAAACAGCCAAAGAAAGAGGTCAGTGGGTGGAATTTCATCCATTGTCTAATGTATTCGATGGTGGTCCAGTTGAATTTCATATCTCTGGAAGTGGTGAAGAATATCTAGACTTGAATCAAACACAACTTTTCTTAAAAGCAAAAATTGTAAAATCAGATGGTTCCCCAATAGAAAAAGGCGCAGAGATTGGTCCCGTTAACCTATTTCTACATTCTCTTTTTTTCGCAAGTAGATATCACACTTAATGAACGCCTGGTTTCTAATTCTAGCAACACTTACCCTTACAGATCATACATTGAGACTTTACTGAATCATGGAATCGATAGTAAAACTTCCCAACTGACATGTGAAATGTTTTATAAAGATAACGAAGAAGGGTTACAGAAACTATCTGCTTTTTTTTGAATCGAGTGCATCTGTAGACATGATTGGCCCTTTACACTGTGATTTATTTCATCAAGAAAGATTGTTGTTAAATTTAGTGGATTTAAAGATTAAATTGATTCGAAGTAAACCAGAATTTTGTCTTCATGGAAAAAAGGGTATAAAGTTACTCTTTGAGAAAATTACCTTATTAGTAAGAAAAGTACACGTTAGTCCCGGAGTTGTATTGGGTCACATGAAGGCCTTAGAAAAAGAAACTGCAAAATACCCAATTAATCGTGTTCTATGTAAAGTATACTCCATCCCACAAGGAAGTATGTCATTTGTACAAGATAATATTTTTATTGGTCAAATGCCTAAGAGAATCGTTGTGGGATGTGTCGATAACGATTCCTTTCACGGCACATTCGAGAAATCTCCTTTCGATTTTAAGCATTACGACATCAACTTCATTGGTGTGTATGTAGATGGTCAACCAACTCCCCATAATCCCCTGGATTTGAATTTTGCCCAAAATAATTACATCAAAGGGTATCATAGTTTATTCAGTGGAACGGAAAAATTAGGCCAAGATCAAGGTCTTTTTATATCGAGGGAGGAGTATATAAGTAGAAACACGTTATTTGCTTTTAATTTGTCTCCCCGATCTGTGCACTGGAGATCACTTGAACTTAATCAAGCATAGTAATCTTAGAATAGAAATAAAATTTAGTAAAGCACTCAGTCAAACGATATGCGTACTTATTTTTTCTGAATTCGATAACATTATAGAGATAAACAAGGCGAGAAATATTTTATACGACTTTGGAAACTGATATGGATGGAAATCAGATACAATTTATTCTATCCCATGACCCTGTAACCGCACCTTTTTTCCGAGGAGTTTACGCATCAGACACTATACCTATTTTAAAGAAAATCTACAATTGTGGTGAATTTGGATGCATCTTCTCAACCTGATCACATTGGCTGGCTTTCTATCATGAAAACAACTGTATAGAGTTTTTCGACTCTAACGGATATCCACCGGAATATTATGGAGAAGGTTTTCGAGACTTTGTTTCCAAATTTTCTACAGTCTCCTGGAATTGCATTCAAAGTCCCACTTCCAATGTATGTGGTGCGTATTGTATTTACTTCATTTTTAAGCGAAGTCAAGGAAATTCTATGTATTCAATTACAAACACTTTGCTTCACTGTCAAAAAAATGATTTTCGAATATTTCAGTTTGTGAAAAAGCGTTATGGTGTAAGAATGATTTTTAGACAATAAAAATTTTTGAATTGTATTTAGTTTTTTTTTCCCTCTTATTTAGTATAAATATACTTTCTCCATCACGTTTTTCTTTTAGTAATAATGGAAACGCTAAAGTTAAAACATCCCTTTACGATGATCGTGGCAGGGTCCACGGTGCGGAAAAACGCTATTGATTAAAAAGTTAATAGATTTTAAAAAATGATTTACCCTTTCCTTCTAACATAATATGGTGCTACGGTGCTTATCAAGCTCTTTATAGAGAAATGAGAGGTATCGATTTTTATGAGGGACTGCCCCCTGATATAAACAGCTTATCAAATGCTTTAATCGTAATTGACGATCTCATGTCAGAACTTTCGGGGATTCCAAATTAACGAAATTATTTACTAAGGGAAGTCACCATCGTAATTTAAGTGTTATTTTTGTAGTACAAAATGTATTTTTCAAGGGAATACGAGACATTTCCTTAAATGCTCACTACATGTTTTTGTTCAAAAATCCACGAGATAAATCTCAAGTTATGAATATTGGAAAACAGTTATATCCGGGTAAATCTAAATTCTTTAGAGAAGTATACGAGGATGCTACTTCGAAACCTTTCAGTTATCTTTTAATTGACCTAAAACCTGACACGAGTGACTCAATGCGCTTGCGCAGTGGTCTTTTCCCTGGGGATACATTCTTCGTGTACCAGCCTCGATAACTAGTTTATACAATGACTTCAGCTGTCATAGACTTCGAAGGATTCCAGCTTTCATCGGAACTTTTTGTCGTAAAAGAATTGGCAGTATGTGCGGTCAACGACGACAGTTTTCGCGAGAGGTGGCTATTCAAACCACCCCATTGTTTTGATCAGTTACCTAAACCAAAACAGTGCACTTATTCATGGGTAACGAAGAATATTCATAAAATTAAATGGGAGAGCGGTGAACTACCTTACTTTTATTTCCGTTACGTGCTAGATGTAATAATGGGAATGTTTACTTACATTTATGTGAAGGGGCTGCAGAAGAAAAAGTTCTTTCATTTTCTAACGGGTCGTGATATATTAAATTTAGACGATTTTAAATGTCCTAAAGTAAATGACTTGTACTCTTCAGATGTGCTGTGCCCTTTTTCTCATGAAAAGAACTTTAATCATTGTGCTGTTTACAAAGCTAGAGTTTATGGAAAATTTTTAGAAACTGTATAAATTCTGTTACACTCGACATGGTACGTCATTTTATTTCAGTATGTCAGCTTGTACACACGAGCATTTAGAACAAATAAAATCGATCGCTAAAACTAAGACTAAGAGTGTCTTATTGAAGAAATGTTCGAATAGTATAATTAAATCTTTATGCGAATGTGCTTTGAATGTTCTAAAAGGAAATGTACCTTTGACTAAAAATCAGAAGATTCGTTTATCTCCCCTAAAAAAAGTTTGAGGAAACTTTCTGATAGAAAAGTGCCTTTATATAAGAAGAGAAAACTTTTGGTTCAGAGAGGTGACGGATTTCTCTCTTTATTACTGCCAGCAGCCATTACATTGATAGGTTCTCTTATTCATGGAGTTTAGTAAGAAAATGATTTTAGTGCCCGAAGATCGAGTTGAAATATTTGACAAATTATCAGATTTAGACCAACAAATGCAAGACATTTTACGAAACAAAACTATATTAGAGAGTGAAAAAGCAAATCAATACTTACAAGTTCTTCAAAAATTTGTAAAAATCCATCATCCTCAACGAGAAGTGATAGAAGAAACAGTGGAAAAGAAAGAGCCAGTACTCGAAGATGGAAACAATATTACTACAAAAATTCTAAACTCCGCTCCGATTAGGTACCAACAAACTGCAAAAAACATTCTAGATTTCTTAAAAGATAAACATTCAATCATATCTTGGACCCCCGAGGGAGAAATTATCTATAAAAGTGAACGGTTACCTCGCACTAACATTGTGTCGCTAATAACAGATTTGCTACGTAACAGAAAAACTCTCCAAAAGGATCTACAGAATTTCATGCAGCCTTGCGAGAAATAAACATTCCTAAAAATTTCATTGTAAATAGGAAAATATTCAAACCTGAAAAGTTAGTTAAAAGAAGTGTGCGGAAATGTATGTACGCAAAGAAAAAAGCTTGGATTTCTTATTGATGTATTTTATTTTTTTTTTGCCTAATAAAAAAAAGTAAATTTATATTGAATAACATTTGTGTCAGGTCATTTTTTTCCCCAACCTAATTTTAAGAAAGAAGCATTTTCATAAGATATAATATTTTTCTTTTATTTGAGTACAAAAAAAAATATATACATGTTTTTATTTTGTCTATAAAATTTTATGTAACATTATACATACATTTTTTATACATTTTTTTTTAAAAAATATGATATTCTCTATAAATTTTATGTAATATTATACATTTATATACATATTTATTTTCTCTATAAATTTTATGTAACATTATATATATACATTTTTTATACATACATTTTTTAAATATTATTTTCTCTATAAATTTTATGTGACATTATACATACATTTTTTTCCCTTTAAATATTATTTTCTCTATAAATTTTATGTAACATTTATATACATTTTTATACATACATTTTTTTTAAAAAATATTATTTTCTTTATAAATTTTTATGTATCATTATATATACATTTTTTTTAAGAAAAGAAAATAAAAGAAAATAAAAGGAAGTATATATAAATAAAAGTTTGTACATTTCATGATCGAACAAAGTAGTTTTTTCTTTCTTTTTTTTCCACCACTTGGAACAGCATTTTTTTCTAAAAGAAAAAAATAAAATAATAAAATAATAATACAGTAAAAGATTTTTTAACATAAATATTATTAAAAATTTTTATTTCTTTTTCTTAATATTAAGATAAATAAGATTTTATAAAAATATTACTTAAAAACAACAACAAATATACATACACCACTTACTAGTAGCCATAAGGTAAAGTACTAAAATCATCTTGATGACTCTTTTATCGTACACCATTTTATATGTTTTACTTTCAATTTTATTTTCGACTTTTCTTTTCTTCTTGTCTCTCGTTATTTTCCTCGGATTCGTAATGGTCATGAATCGAGATGCATCCATACTTGAAACAAGCTCCTTTACCGATTCATAGTTTAAGACTAAACTATTCTGAAAATTGAGAGTAAATCCTCTAATTTTACATACTTCAGAGCCATCCGACAATTTGTACGCATAGTTCTTAGGTCCTCCTATAATATACATAAGTTATTATTTTTTTAAAAACAAAACTTTTTTTTTCTTAAGGAAAAAAAAAAAACTTTCTTTCCTTACCAGTTACAAAAGAAGTTATAGTCCCTCCATTTAACTCATCAGTAAATTCTCCTAAAAGTTACCGAGGGGTGGATCATTCATTCCATCACTTTTGTAAATAATTGAGTCCGTATCAAAATACAAAACTGACTCATTTAATTTTTCAATTTCACTGTAAAGTTTTAGGCGAGCATGGCAAGTCGTGAACGCAGCAATAAAAATATTAGTGGAACTGTCTTGTGTAACAAAATCGTTACTTTGAGTCCATTGAAATGCTGCTATTTCAGGAGTGGGTAGAAACACATCTTTTATCTAAGGGGGGGGGGAAATAAAACAAAATTGAGTACTGATATTTTATGAAATATAAGGATTTTTTTTTCTTTTAAAAATGTATATTCTCCTCAAATATATATATATATATAAATATACATACGTCTTTTGTTTTGTCCATCAACATTTTATTAAAGTCGTGAACCGTTGACACAAAAGTCAATTTATTTTTGTTCAGATTCATACCCCATCTGGAAAAAGAGAAAATGAATAATGCATAAAAATAATAAAATAACTTTATTTACTTATTTTTTTTTGTAATATTTTGCCAAAATAATAGATTTATATATACCTTCCCCAAAAGCTGTTTAAAGCTAATTTTGCTACACTACGCCGGCCTAAATTTACATTGATGGAATTCTTATCTAAAGAAATATTTTCCTTTTCAGAATATGATATGATATATTCTGATTTTTGATGATCAGTTAAACACCCCTTCGGATAACCAGAAGCTTCTTGTTTTATTTTTAAAAATAAATCGATGTAGGAACGGAAGAGATCATTTGAGGACGACTGAAAATGGTATACTTCATAAATCTGAAAAAAAAAAAAAAAGAATATACAAATATATTTATAAAAACAACAACAACTATTTTTTTTTTACAAACGTTTTTCCTTAATTACCTTTACAATTTTGTATCCCTTTTCTCTTGCTTTCTTTACCTCTTCAGTCACCCACGTTCCTGTGATGGACCGTTCTTCCTCCGTATGGCTACAAGTCTTTTGATTAAGGGTTTCAGCACACGTACGACAGAGAGGAAACATCAGTTTACCATTACATCGAAATGGTAACACGGGGTGGAATAGCTTTTTAGGGGGAAATACTTTGCATTTCACCAGACCAAAATAGCTGTCAATATCCCGAAAATCCTTCGTTATTATTTCGGGATGGCCAACAGGATATTCACAGTATTTGTTAACCCAAGGATACAAACTGGTGAAATCAATGTATTTCGCACATCCTTCATAGAAAAGCTGAATTCCATTGGTCCTTCCACCAAAAAATGCATCCCTAGATTTCAGTCGGTCTGTGACCTCGTGCTGCAGATGGAATTCTTGGAAATTCTCCGTTTTCTTTAGATGCACAAAATCGTGCTCCAACATTTGGATGATATTATATCCTCTCTGTCGCAACGTATCTATAACACCTTCTTTCTTTTGACGCAGGCTTCTCATTGTAGTACCAGTCAAGGGGTGTATTAAATCTCCATCATAACAAATTTCACAGCCATGGTGAAAGCATCCCTGAAAGAAAAGGGAATTTTAAAAACTTCCTGTATCACTTTAAAAAAAAAATTCAATAAAAAATAATAACTCACTTGATACTGGTATACAGTATTCGTTTCTTTACAGAAACCATCCACACTATATCCTGCAATTTTTGGTTCACCTGTCCCATTCAGAGCGTGAAGTATTCGATGGCCCTCCGTATGGGCAACGAAGTCTAACCATCGAATACTATCCCGACTGAAATTGATGGAATTGCAATATCCTTGAACAGGGATCATTGCAATCGTCTTCGGCTTTATATGGCCAGATCTATATACTGCCATACAAGCCGATGCAATAGTCACATATGTAAATGGATCCACGCCAGTCACACTCTGAAATTGTTCTCTGAAAATTTTACAGCATCGTCTTAATATGTCAACATCTGACCTACAAAGAAGAAATATATATATATATATATATATATATATATATATATATATATATTTGTGTGTATTTTTATAAGTAACTATAAAAAAGTTTTTTTTTTTTCATTCATTTCATTTAATTATTATTATTATTATTTTGCTTACCTGCAGTATTTCAGCATCTCGTTTTTGAAGTCAAAAGTATTAGTTTTTTTACAGTTATACCACAGAAAAAAATTTTCTCTGTCGCCAGTTGACATAGACGATGGAGAAAATAAATCAGAGTCCGAAACGATCCGACATAACTTTGGTTTGAAGGACAGTTAAATAGATGTGGAAAATACCCTTAGCCAGCTCTTCCAAACCAAATGTTTTTGGAAGTTTAGAAAGGGGCATAGGAAAAAGTTGAACGAATCTATGATTCTTATACTTAATGCAGATAATGTTATACACATTATCTTTGAGCCATTGGGAATGACTCGAGGGCATTGACCTTGTTCCAACATCCATCGAAGAATAAACTGTCCATCGAACCCTTTCATGTTGTGTGCTATTGCCGTGAATCCCTTATGCTGTGGAGAAAAGAGATATTTGCAAAATTTATCAATTGCATCGTAGCCTTCACAGACAAATTCAGTGCCATCGAGGTACTGTGCTACAGCAAAATTCACAACGTGCTCTCCAGTTGTCTGGTCTGTCTCAAAATCGAAGAATATAAGTTTTTCGTTGCACTTCTTCGCAGGTTCTTTCTGAAGGTAGCACATATGGCTTTCGGAGACAGTCTTCTTGCAGCTGGGGCATCTCTTTTCCTCACATCGATGTTGACTTTTAGAGCAGACTTTTCTTAGGATAACTTTGCAGCATTTCCTACATTGATACAGCTATAAAAAATCAGAGCGTTCATATTTCAAAAAAAAAAATAGAAAAATTTCAACAAAAAAAAACAATAGTGCAATTATTAGAGATATTAGTTACTTTATCACAAAGTCCATTTTCCTTATGCGCCTTGAAACAGAAATCAGAACGCGTGTTCCGATCGCAGTCAGAGCATCGTTTGCTTTCCCCAATTTGGCACGAAGGACTACGACATACATGACAAATCGTAGTGCAGTGGTGATTTTCTATGTGATCAAATGGTTTGAAGCATTCTTCACAAAAAAAATTTGACCCATAAAAACCTTTAGGAGAGGTGATAACATCAAAATGGTTGTCATGGTGCCATAAATAAATACGGCGATCCTCCCGAACAGGTCCCTTGTAACACACCTAGGGGAAAAAATAGCGTAAATATATATATAAATCATTTTATTGGAGGCAAGTTAAAATTTTTTTTAAAAAAAAAAAAAAAAAACATTGTACCTGATTTAAAGCCGTAGTGGAAACAACAATAACTTGTATTTTTAAGTATTGTTCGAACAAAGCAATTTTTTTCAAATCCACAAGGTCCTTGTGGTACACCAGTTTTCTGATGCAGTGCTATTGCACATCTTTGAAGAAGACAACAATCTTTTTTCCTCAAAGACCTTAAGTCTACATCTTTTTCAACTTCTGCAATAGCAAGAATAATTGCTTTAGCACAGCAAATATTCAAATCGTCCTTGGGCACGCACCGTATGGATTTTTTTCTTAATCGATCGATAGATGGGATTAACACTCTCCTGTTGCGTTTATTACCGGAACCTACGGGTCGACGAATGGTAATCATCTCAATATTAAAACCTTCATCAAGACGCACCTCGGATTTCGATTGTAGAACTTTAGTGGCACATGCCATTATTTTTTCTACGCTCATTTCCGAAACGAGCATTAAATGCGTAGAGATGGGTCTGTCGAGGTGTTCTGAAAAAATTATTGCTCTTATCAAGTCCGTAGGTTCCAAGCTACTAGTCACTCTCCGAAGCAATGTTTCGAAGAGTGTTCGAATTGCATCGCTCGTTTGACCAATAGTGGCTGATCCGTTATTAAGCCAGCAATCAGGATCTAGTAAAACCTGAAAGATCACTTCCTCGCTGTTGAATTTTTTATTTGGTCTGCGACATCTTTCGATGATACGGAAGGCTGAATCCAACTATGAAAAAAAAAATTAAAAATTAATGTAAAAATATTGAAAAAAAAGTTAACACATTCATAATAGTAATACTAAATTTACATTGCAGTTTCCATCAGTTTCTAATGGAGTCCAAAAGTCCAATCTTGACGGGGCAGCGGCATCTACCTTTATTATTAAGGAAAAAAAAATGTTCTAACATTATTTTTTCCAATAAAAAAACGTCGGAAAAAATTTAATTGCTATTTTTTAGAGCGAAATATATATATATATATATATATATATATATATATATATATATATATATATATATATATTATTGAATAATACCTCTAATCCATTTCCTAATTGAGATAGTAAATCTTTACATTCTTGTGATGCTTCTAAAAAGGCCTGAGTGCATTCACCAAGAAGCTTAAACAACAGAATATATATATAAGTTAATCCAACTCACCAAAAGAACAAAAAAAAAAAAAAAAAAAATAATAATAAATACATTCAAGCTTACTTCGTCATCGCCTTCAATAAAAGGCATATCTTCATCTTCAAACAAAATCTACACAAAATACATAATATTATTAGTTGGAAAATAAAAATAAAAGATTCACAAAATCTGATTTATTTAAATATAAGTAATACAAGGAATGAAATATTTGCTCTTTTTTTTTAAAAAAAAAATAAAACATTGAAAAAACACGTCATTGAAGAATCATTACATAAAAGTTTCATTACAAATATGATGCATATAAAATAGTTTGTTGTTTTTTTCATTCCAAGGCAGTATAAATAAAAATATTTTTCTTGTTATTTTGTTTTTTAACAAAGTCTATTTTTATTACAAATGATTCTTTTAAAAAAAATATTATGTAAAATGAATATTGCTTTTCAATGTTCATTTAGAATAAATGAAAAAATGGAAATATTTTATTTTGAACAAAGCACGTGGTTAAGGAAAAAGCACATTTCAGCATGTATCAAAAACATTTTTCATTATACAATCTTGTCTAGAATCTATATTTTATTTATTTATTATTTCCTTTTAATTAAAAGCACAAAAAAGGGGAAAAAACTGTAATGGAAGTCTTATTACATAAAAATTTTTATTACAAATATGATGCATACAAAATGGCATAAAAATAATAAACTATAATTTTAGTTGTTTTTTTTCCCCGAAGCTAATATAAAAAAGAAAAGTCTTTTATTTCATTTTATTTTAACTATTTTTATTACAAAAATGAATATTTTCAAAACTTTTTATGTAAAATGGATATTGCTTCTCAATGCTTCATTTAGAAATAAATACTTTTACAAAAAGTAATAAAAATGATAAGGAAATAAAATATATAATAATATATATATATATATATATATATATATATATATATTTTTTTTTTATAATTTACTTTTATTTTGATCAAAACACGTGTATAAGGAAAAGACAAATCTCAGCATCCATCAAAAACATTTTCATTATACAATCTTAACTAATTTCAATTATTTTATTTTTATTAAAAGTACAATTCACATATGTATCAGTAATTATAATACACAAAAACGTACACTTACTTCATTAGTAGCTCGCATAGTTGATTCCATATTAAAACTTCCCAATATCAGGATAACAGACTTCACTATTTTCAAAAAATAAAAACGAGAGAGAGTAGATTACAATTATTTTTACGAGAGAAAATCACAAGCGTGTCACAGTAGAAAATGAAATATGTTAGCGAAGTGTGGGAATATATTACGAAGTTATCATACGTCATACTTTGTTTCAGCCTCTCACAGTGCTCGCAGGATTTATTTACAACCAATCAGAATATTTCAAGCAGTCGTGTACAACTCCACTTTACGCTCACACCCCTCCCAGAAGCTGAGTATCCCTCAACTCCGTACTGACTCACATTCAAGTCATCCCCTGTTCTGACAAGACTGCACACGTATGAAAGACACGTGCATCTTGCTTTCCACGTGTATCTTACTTTCCACGTGCATCTTACACGATGAGAAGGGGGCATCTACGTCATATCGACATCCAATCAGAAAACTGCAAGCAGCTGTATACCCCTCAACACTTATCAAAGAAGCAGTATACCCCTCAACTCTTCTCAAGGAACCCTATTGTTACACGTGGTGCGAGAGGTTGTTACACGTGGTGAGAGGGGGATTGGCCCTCCCTCCTTATCTAACAGGTTGAGAGGGGGAGGAGAAAACCCTCCTATTGGACGATGGCGGTGGGGGGGGGATGGGGGACCCCCTATTGGACGATGGCTCCGTTGGAAGGGGAGGGGGAATGGCCCCTCCCCTCCTTATCTAACAGGTTGAGAAGAGGAGGAGGGAAACCCTCCTATTGGACGATGGCTCCGTGGGCGGGGGGGAGGGGAGTTTGATTGACAGGTGACACGCCCCTTCTATTGTTCTCACTGGGGACCTGCTATTACTACTATTGTCAGCAGTACAAATGCTTGAATAAAATTATATTTTTGTAATGTTGAAAGGTACAGTTGTATGTCTCTCAACTCTTAACTGCAACAACAACAAAAAAAATCCAATCTTTTCCAATTACATTTATTTTAACAAATTTTAATTAAAGTGGGAAAAATGCATCATAATCAAGTTTTAAAATGAAAATTTTTGAAACCACTATTTCCTGAAAGCAAAGATACAAAACAAAAATAATTGCATTTAGTTTATAAGACACGAGTTCTAGATTTGCAACTATTTCCCCTCGTGGCGAATGACCACTTTCTAATTTGTCATTTTTCTTTCATGTTTCGTTTCTTAATTTTAAACTATTCTCAATCTGCAACCCACACATTCAAGAACTTTTTTCCAATCAATTTCTGTTCCATAACTTCAAGGCAGCGAATAGAGTGTTAACTTACCGATTCTTTTAGTCCACTAATCAGGAAGCTCCCTCTTAATCCAGGCCTCTCCACTTCAAGGCCCAAATACACTTCGATATGAGATGGAGGAACGTTTCGCGTTCCATTTTCCAAAGATGTCAAGCTTTCCTTTGCAACTATTAAATTTGTTTGTCATAAATCGAGGAAAATGTTCGATTCTGTCACATCGAATATCGGAAAAAAGGTATTGTCCGGCTTTTACTTCTGAGGTGTTTATTGAAATATCTGGTGTTATACCTTTTTGGTATCATTTCTACCATCTTCATTTTCAACAAATACATCAATCAGGCTAAACTACATCTTCAGATTTCCGTTCACATGAATCATCAGAAATACAATTACTTTGATTCATATTTCTATATTTCTTTTGAATTAAATATTTTATAAAGAAAATAAAACAGAGTACTTGTGATCCGTAGCTTAAAAACTATATACATATTAATTAAAACTTACATTGAAGAAAAAAAATTATTTTTTATGGTTAGAAATAAATTTGCCAAATATCAAAACGATTTCAGATGAATACGACTGACATAAATTAGATAAGAAATTAGATCTTCCAGAGCATGCACGCTTACGCTCAGAAATGAATACGAAATATAAAGAATAAAAACAAATTTCTTTGTAAATATTCTAAGTATCTAATTTTTCTTAAAAATTTTTGTTTATAATATAAACTATATTCTTACTTAAAATTAACCATTGCTACTTTGTGTATTGAATATCTATAATGAAAAAATATTAAGTATCATTCTCTGGTGGTAACACTGAAAAGCATGAACGGGCGAAAAAGATAACATGCGATCTCCATTGATTGATTTCATCCGTTAATAAGGTTCTTAGTTAAAACCTCAGGTACATTTATATGTACCTGGGGTTTTAACTTAGATTACATTAAAGAATGATTAGCACATGCAACATAAACTGGTCTTGGACTCATTTTTTTATACGTGTTTGTAAATCTGAGTACTCTCCGGGCATATTTGAAGCATTATCAAAAAAACTATCCTAAACACTTTTTAATGTCTTATCTTAATTCTATAACAATTTCAAAACCATCTTGTCCCAAGTTAGAAAAACAGTGTCTATTTTAATGAGAATTTGAATCTCAAAAAGAATTATTTCATCTTACCTGAGGATAGAAAACCTATTTATCTCAAACCCTAGGGAATAACGAGAGTGAAGTCTATAAATATGCAAAATAATAAGTTGCAGATTTGATTTATGCATCACAGGTGGACGAGGGAAATAACATTCATTCCATTGTTCTTGGTTGATATATGGCTACGGTGTTAATTTACGAAGTACCTTGTCATTAAGTGCAAATACCCTCTCATCTCGAAGAATTAAAGTAGAAAAGCATTAACTTGAAGATTTGCAAAACAGAATTTAAAAGACAATCTAAATTTCAAAACAGCAAGACCTGGAAATTATAGTGCGGCTTAGATTCGAGTAAATACAGTAGTTATGAAATGAAGCCCATTGGCTGAGTGGTTAGTGCATTGCACTTCCACGCCACAAGTCCGAGGTTCAAACCCCGGGCTTGACAAGGTTGACACAGCCTTTCCTTCCCTCAGTGGGACGATAACTGAGTAACAAGCTTGCTTGGAAACTTAACACTGGGGGGTTTCGCGTCAGACTGACCACAAAACCGGAACAGCTGCTCATGCACCTATGGTCGTGTATACTGAGTTGGGAACTGGAGTTGGTCTTGGTTCTAAAAGGATGTCGTGCCGTTGAGTTGAGTTAAGACATTTAAAAACCAATGGCGAGCTATCGGTGAGGAGAACGGAATTCCAAGACTGCTTTCAACAACATTGAGTGCCATTGGTAAGAAGAGGATCAGGGCAGTAAATGCCCGAGGCAAAAACTCGGTCGGTGGTTGTGAAAAAAAGCCTCCTGCAAACTTACAAAATAAGCAGAGAGCATAAAATAAAATTAGTGCCATACTCGCATCGACAAAAAAAGCACACACACAGAAAATTAAATTCAGGAAAAAAATAATCGATTTTGATTTACGTCACAGCTTACAGCAATGCGAAAGCTATTTGAGATGGAATTTCGAATCACGATGTAGTGACGAGGGTGACACCCTCGGTTTCACCACACTCTCCGAGCTTCCCTATCAAGCCAACGTGAGGCTCTTAGAGCTATATTTAAGATGCACAAACCCTTCCCTTCAACATAATTTCACTCTCAACTCATCAAAAAAGAAGATGAAGACCTCTTTTAGAGAGCAAGTGCCTCTACAAGCAGTCAACATTATCTACGTTTCTCAGCTCTCCTGTAGCCCTTCCATTTGGGTGGTCGGTTCATAAGGAAACCATTAACATTTAGGTGAAACTTTCCACTATTTCATCTTTCCGTTACTTTACCATGCTCTGAGAAAAATCCAGGCGCTTTCGCTATTCTTATTGATTTTGGTTCGAAATTTAATTTTCATGCAACTTTAATAAACTCGGTGAAATTGTCGAATCGGGCTCTTCTCTGCCAAATTTTGAAAAATCGCCAATTTAGCGCGTTTTTGCGTGTTGTGTTTTGGAGTTGCAACCCTACCACAACACGCAACGCCGAAGCACGAAATTCAAGATGGCGGAAGAAAAAGCATTAAAAAATAGCATTTTAAAGTTTTGAAACTGAAAATCGCTGCAAAAATCAGGCATTTAAAAATGGAAATAATTTCACTTACATTTAAAAAATGCTGCTTTTTCCGACATTTAAGATGACGATGAGTTGTCTACTGAAATTATACCAGTGTGCTACTGCATATTTCTGAGAGCACCTTCCAAAACATTTTATATTTGCATCACTAACAAAACGGTGCACAAATCCATATTACTCAATTCAAACCAAAACCCTTTCCTTACACTCCTAAACACACTGGACTGAATTTTGCAGTACCATTCACTTGCAGAACCATCATTCACTTTCTTACCCGCTCTTTCTCACAATTCCATACTTTTTCCACATTTCGGACTTACATACGATGATCCAATCAAACCTTCTTTCATGCACCATTCTAAAACACAGGCAACATGGCAAAAAAAAAAAAAAAAAAAAACAATTAACAATAGCAATCGTATTAAGATTTTTAAAGAGAAAGTAAAGCGTATCTTAATCTTAAGAAGCAAATAATTTAGCGCTGTAAACAGTGACACCAGCCTTCAAAGATACACAGATTCTAACTCATTAATCGGAAGAATAAAAAGAAACAACAGAGAAGCACGCCAAGTCAATTAACTCACCTTTCAAATCTCTCAAAAGACTTTAGGCTCTTCCAGTTATTTGAAACTTGTCTAATTAACAACCAATAGTGAAACGTACACTGTATGGTATGGATGATAATTTATTGAGCCTTGAGATTGTTATGTCGTACTTTATAGCTAACATCAAAGCAATATTGATAAATATTAACGAAAGGTGAACACTAGTGCCTTCTATAAACGTGGTTCTTAACAAGATTCGGTGGGGATTCCTGGAAGCATGGTGCTAAAAGTATTAGTAGATCAGAAAAGAGTTTAAAAATTTAAACTCATTGAGCAGCCTTTCTCTCCTGAAAGAGAATTTTTTCCTTTCTTTAACGAAAGGTAATACTGCAACATTCGTTGCAGACTATGAAATTGTTTGGAATTGCTGCTGAAGTTGCCCCGATGGCAGAGGCTTATAATAGTACTGTAAGACCCCGCTTAACGCTGTTTCGGTTTAGCGCTCGTTTATATCAACCCGGGGATTCCCCGAAATTGTAGGTTTCAAAATATGTACATAACATATCCGAAATAGTGTAGTTGTGTTTCTTGTTTGGTGTGGTGCTGTACGGACGCATTTTTATCATTTAAAACATTTGTTGATATTATTGTAAGTATAAATTTTTACAAACTATAACGATTAATACAGTGACAAATATTACGATTTTTAGTTTTTATCATGGGTGATAATGAAAAACAATAAAAGAAAGCAACCAGAAAAAGCATTTCACTGGAAACTAAAATGCAAATGATTATAAGATTAAATTCTGATGAACGTCAATTCGAAATTAGTGCTGCAATGAATTTGGCAACTTCAACAAGATGCCTTCTTGACAAAAAGGCAGAAAATTGAAAACACAGAACAGACTGAATGATTTGACTAACTTAGAATTTTATTTGTTTTTATATGTATATATTCGTTTATATTGTTTTTATTTTTGTAAGAAATAAATGTTTGGTATTATTTTTATTTTTTAAAAAAATTATTAAATTTAATTCCTAACCAATTTTCTATCCATCTTCTCCTAACCCCATTATTTACATGTTAAGATAGCTTCGTTTCGCATTACGCGCTACTTTGATGGAACCTATCCTATGGATTAAGCTGGGTCTTACTGTATTTGTCAAAGAAAGTGGTTTGCAACTTGCTTGAAGAGGCGTCTAATTGTTAAATGCTTCGCCAAGTTCTATGACAAAATATTTAAACTGTGTGGGTTTTGTACCTTTAAGATAATACTTTATGTATTGAGCACTAATGCTGAAGCAATCTTTCCTCTGGATTTATTTGATGAAAGTTTTTCCTCATTTTAAATCGCAGTGATTATAAATGTGAGCACTTTTTAAAAAAGTTTGTGAAATGAAGAAGTTTTAAAATTTTTGAAGTGATAACTTCTATTGGCGCGTTTTGCTAGAGAGTGAACTTGACTGAATGTCACCCTCGGGAATGTAACGCTAATTCAGCTTTTTTCGGCTTCATTTGGACATCACACCCATAAAAAATAAATGAGGAACTTCCCCCCGCCACTCTAAAACGCGTTTTGTTCCTCCACCAAAAGACAGTAAAAAAAAAAAATTCTAGCTTCGATCTAAGTGCCTGCCTCCGCGCCACCTCTTTCTGCTAAAATGAATGCGGGATTAATTCTAATCCTAGTTGAAGCATGAAAATGAAACGTAATATTTTTAAACAATAGGCCTAGAGAGAAAGAAGTTTTTTTTATAGAACTAAGTAAATATTACAATTGTCATTAGCAATATTACAGTGATCGTAAGAATAAAAATATATTTTTTTAAGCGAATCGGATTCACAATGAACAAATTGTTTTATAAATCACATTACATAAATATACTTTGATTCTAAAAAGAAAATTAAAACAATAAAAAATTTAAAATAACAAAATGAAGTATACTGGTTTTAAGAAAAAGTTAAATTAAATAATTTTAAATACAAGAAAACCAAATATAATGAAGAAGACTTCCCTTGCAGCACCACCTAATAAATTTATACAAAACCGCCATACAATGACAAAAGACCTAGTATAAGCACAAGATTATGTGATATAAATCTTCTGATTAAATCCCCTTTTTAAAGGTTTTGACCTAGATTCCTCTCTTCCCAATCAACTTACCTGTCTTACTATCCCTTTGCTTAAATTAATTCATGGATAGAATTCAATATTGTTAAATTACAACCAAAATTCACAAAGCCGGATCGGGTCTTGTGAACAAATTGTTATGTAGGAATTTTAAAGTAGATTTTTCAAAAGACAAATCAAAACCTTTTGTTGATTTTTAAAATCAAAATTCAATTTAAGTATGTCAAATGATCCCAATGAAGCACGAGTATGCACGGAACAACGCTTGACGGAGGTTTTTTTATAGATATTTAAAAAAATTTGAATCTAAAGTATTTATAACCTATTTTAGCTACCATAAACCTATTGTTTTCCTGCTTAAAATACAATTAATTCCCAAACATAATTGTATATTTAGTACAAAAATATTACTTTATGAGCACAGGCATATGAATACATAATTTTATAGGACAGTACTAATATTCTCTTGTTTTTTTTATTCACCTAACTAATCCCTGAAATAACAGTACAAAATTTTTCTTAGTTATCACTTCTATCGTGTAGTCATTTTAGCACACACACACTTTTTTTTAATTTGGTTTTATTGCTGTGTACTAATTAAAGTGTATTTTAAAGATTTTGCCATGATGAACAATTGTTTAATAAAATCTGGTGCTTCACAAGTAGATAAGATATGCGATTTGTCATCGTCTAGCGACATCTGGTGGGAGATTGGGGATCACTGCGGCACATTTTAAGCAGTGTTTTTCATTGATTTTCGTTCCCATGAAGCTTCGAAACGAGGGTGGGAAACAAGAGGTTTTACTGGAAGTCGCAGAATTAAATTGTTAATGTAACTAAATAGTTAAGTAACTAGACATTTTTTTTTGCTGTGAAATGGACGTTATTGCAGAAAGAGCACATAATGAAACCAATAGAAATTTCAGAGTGTCGGTAGTTCTGTAGTGGATTAGTGGAACAGGCCAACTATCTGGACTTCAATGCAGTTTGCAGCAATTTCCGGTTATGTGGAGGATATTTTGCAGCTTTTTACAAGCATTGTCTTCTGTGGAACTCTTATTTCGTTCTCAAAATGGAATTAGTGTCAGGAATTTTTAAGGTAATCAGAGAAATTAAATTTAAGTGTTCAAATATATGTTCGGGGTAAAATTTGAAAAGAGTTGTAAAAATCATCAGGGGTAATATTATTGTAATATTTTTAACATTATAATTAGCTTTAAGATTGTTTTCGGTCGTACTCTCCGATTGGCGTAGAAAGCAAAGTATTTGGATTCCAAAATATACATATTCTTCCAAAAATGGGAAAATTTATTATTTATTGTGTTTTATTCTTTTGATATATTCATACGGAAGTTTTAGGGTAGCATATATTTCAAGAAATTGTTTTTTGATATATTAAAAGTTATCACTGGGAGATGATTATTTTTTTGTTAATTTAGTCTTTTCAACAATACCCTGATATAATTCAAGAGAAATGATTTATACAAAATTATAATGTTTATTTTGATTAATATTTCCTGAAGTCAAGAACAATACTACATAAAGTAAAAAATGAAATATAATAACACGAACCAGGCAGACCAATTGAATTATATACCACTTTTTTAAACAAAATATTTTAATAATTAAAGGAAGTTTTCATTTAAATTTTGTCACATATTGATGAAATTGAATAATAAAAAAAATCCCTTTCGAGGGATCTTCTAAATGATAGAGTAAGCTCTAATAACGTTGTAATCAAAACCCACAGCAGGTGCCCGTGATGGGAAACGCGATTTTGAACTCGTTATGTGTAAGGATGCAGATGTTCCCGGTGATAAAGGTTCAAGCACTAAGGAGGATAATAAAACTTGACATTTTTGATGCATTAACAATGCCAATACATTGCAAAGAAATTACAGCATACCAATACTTTTTGAAGTTAACTTCTTATGGCACGATAGGGAGAAATTTCCGTTACGGTTAGCGATAAAAGTAAGGTAGAAATGAGGTGTTGAATCGATGGGGCTGGAGCGCCTGATCTCATTTCGAGATCTTTATCTCCTATCTTTGGAATTAGGTTTGTTACTTTCAAAACTTGGTTAATTGCCCTTTTTTAAATTTAAAGTATACAAAAATATAAACAGTGATTGCCATGGAATTAAAATGAGAAAATAATGCAAAGGTGTTGTAAGGCTGGAAGCAGGTGTTTGCGTTTGACTGTCGTGTGTGTGAGAAAAATATCACGGGAGCGCCTGTCGACTCATCCTCCGAGGAGGGGGTCGGCGGCAATAAATCAGATGCGCTGGGCGGCTAGGGAAGGGAGAGACCGGCGAACCGGTTTCTTTCCTTCCTTTCGAATTCCCCCCGTTTTAAAAAACGCCATCTAATTCATACTATCTCAGTCAAAAAATAATTACAGAATCGGAAAGATCATTTTTTCGCCACGATATGGTATATTTTTTTTTAACAAACTAATGATATTTTCTATTTTTTACGATTTTTTTAAAAATGAGTCAAAATTGATACGCTTTTATAAAAATGGTTTCTAAATCATTCCCTTTTAAGTTTCCTTTCGAGTTAATGAATTGATATTTTAATCTAAACAAGTTCATGCTTTGAATTTTTTTTTTTTTTTTTTGCGATTTTCAAAAAATACTCAAAATTTTAATTAAATATTTAATAACTTCATTATTTATAAAAATAATCTAACGAAACTTTTTCTCTATGTGTAGAATAGTATTATCCGTAATCTGTTCAATGATTGAAAAAAAAGATTAGAAATTACGGCTTTTAAAATTTCTTTTGTGTTTTTCGTCTATTAGCCCTGAGCTTGCACCCACCGCCCTCTCCTCATTCAACAGCAGCTTTAACAAGCCTTTCCTCTTTTAGCTTTGCGATACATACTTTGCTTTGCTTTTACGTTACCTAGAAGTCAAATTATAATCAATTTTATGAATTAAAAAAAAATCGGGAGTATTTAATCTACCCGAAGTAGGCATTTAAATGGTTCAAAATCTGTCAAAAATTAGTTTAAGGAGAGTTTGTTGGATACACAGTTTTAAAATTCTTTTAAGGAATTAATACAAACAATCTATTGTTTTAAAATTTAGTGGCAACACAACATTTCTTCCAATAGTTTGGCAATAAAAGATTGTGTTTACCAACTTTTCAATCCAATGGAATGTTTAAATCCAGTTTAAGAAGTGAGTTTTTAAATCATATATATGCTTTGGTGTAATTAAATTGATGTTGTGAAAGTGTTATATAGTGCTTCATTAATTTGTATTTTAAGACTAAATTGGGCAGTAAAATTTTTTACAAACAAGTCCCAAATTTTTAATGGCTCTATGTAACTTAGAACTAAAAACATATAAAAAAAATTGGTGAGAAAAAAATGAGTATAGTTTTTAAAAATTTAAAAACTTTCCATGCATTTTGATTTTTTTTAATTTCATATTTTCAACTGATTTAACTTCTTTAAGCAATTCTTTACAAATGTATGCATGCAATGTAATGTTTTATATGATAATTAACAAAATATGGGTAAACGCAAATTTTTATATAAAAATTTCAAGAATTTTAATGATTTCCTATACATAAAAAACTTTAATTTCTTCTTTCACCCTATCACTATTATTACAATGCATCCAGGAATTTATAACTATACATTAGATGAATACTTCTGGAAAGTTTGTTTTGTTATAATTCGACCAAAATTGCAACGCATGGAACATTTTGCATTTTTGTTTCGAGGCAAATTTTTGATTTAGACTAATAATGATGATACTTTTCTCAAAATACATACAATAAAAAATTTTTTAGTATTATGTATTGAAAATGAGAAAATTTTGTCTTTACTTATACCTTTTCTATCCAAATTACTTTTTTAAATAGAGTTTGAAATAATAATGATAGTAACAAATTTGTTAATATTATATATAAGATTACTTCAAACTAAAACTTTATTATACAATTCAATACATATAAGCCAAAGAAGTTAACTTCTAACGCGTGTTTACACTGATATACGCTTTCTTTTTTACTTGATCTTTTTTTCTGAATAAATAAATATATATTATGTCTAAATACATATTTATTTTCAAAGTTTTGTAAATGTTTCAGTTCAGATACGTTGGCCAATATCCCAGCTTTTTTTAGTCCATGGTTTACAAAATATCCGCCTAAGAAGTAGAACCTCCACAGTTCTGTAATGACCGCGATAATTTGACGAAGTTCAAAGTCCTCCCGTTGGAACGGTGTGAAGTTTGGAAACCGGCAGCAACTCATCACTTGAGCGTGGATGAAAATTTCGAGGTTCTTTAACAATAGCCCTCATGCAACTTAACAGTGTGATGTTATTAAAGTTGAACCCACCTCAACTCTGCAGTCCTGTAATTACATAAACCAGGAAGTCACAAAGTTTGAAAGAATTAGAATTAGCCATTAAAAAGTATTCTTGCTCCCTATGGTGTGGAATCGCAATAGAAGAAAAATCTTTTCTCCAACGAATATGTCACTTTCAACGCTTTAAAATAAAATTGTACAGTACGTGCAATCACAGTAGTCGAAACATCAACTCCTACCCCCGCTTACTTTGGTGATTTTTCATATATTAGAACTGGAAAGAACCTTAGAAGTGAAGTACAGCGTCAATTATTGATTGGAACTTTATGAACTAAACCGGTTATATCCTGAAAAAGAAAAAAAACTTATACCTTGCCACGTGAATTTGCTGCAAGATAATTTTTTGTCTAACCATAACCGTTACATTTTAGAAACTTTTGAGAGCCATCGGTCGAATTTAAGACTCCTGGTAGCTGAACACTAATTAATTCAGCCTAACTTTAAATTATATTAGTTGAATGTTGTACAAAATGACATTTTGGAAAGATTTTTGATTTTTAATCAAAGATTTGTCGAAACAATTCCAAACACATATAAGTAAATAAAAAAATATCTTTATAATTTATTCGTTAACAGTAATTCATGATTAACTTCAAAGGAAAAAAAAATAATAGTAATAATTATAAATCAAGCCATTTTAATCTTAAAGCGAAGTCTGATGGTAAAAACGTTCCAAGAAACATTTAGTTACAAAACAATCGCGCATATCATGTAAATAAATAACTGTGGTTAGAAAACATTTTCTGAATGCAGCACAACAAAATGTTTTTTCCTATACTTCTAATGAAAGTGTATCAAAAATCATAAAACAGAATAGAATTTTCTTTTATTTAAACTACTTTTTCTTTTTTTGATGAATTATTTTATGTCTCAAAAGAGCAAAATATATAAAGTCTGAGAACTAACCTGCCCAAAGACTTATAATCAAAGGTTTTTTTTTTTTTTTTTTTAAATTTCATTCTTGGTTTTTTGTCTTTCAAGGGGAGGGCACGACTAAATAAATTCATATGGGGTCGCGACTTGGTGTAATAGGAGTACTACTATTATACACCAAATCTCCACCCCAAATGAATTTCCTTACTCCTTTAAGGTGTTCGACCCTGAATGTCATTCCGCCGAATAGCCAATCAATTAATTCTGAGAAAATTGCCTTCGAAATTCATGCTGTAACCCCCCGTAGTTTAAACTCTTCTCATATGAACAGTAGAAAGATTATCGCGCTCTCTAGCGGCTAGAACAATCTTCAGTAATGTCCAAGCTTCGGAACTGTAAGGACGTACGAGCATGCGCTCCGATCCCTTTCAATTCTATTGTAACTGTTAGTTCTCTAGTTATGTATGTAAATGTTTGTTTTGTCTAATAAACGTGTTTAATTAACTAGTGGACTTAATTAAGAACCCCTTCATCGCGTGTCCCTTTATTACATTGGGTCACACCCCTTATAATGCTTATTTTTCATACAATTAAGTTTCAACTTCCGCCAACAATTCCGTAGCATGGTTGATATGTCGTATGCATACTATAAACGAGGTAAGGGTTCGATTTCATCTATCGAATCTTTTTTTTTTCATTTAATTATTTTTAAAATTAAAAAAATTTATTTATGAAAGGTTTGTTAAATATTAAATGATATTTTTGAAATTATTTATTTTTGTAATTAATGTAATTATTTTGTATTTCATAAAGTAAAAAAAAATTGAATAAATGTAGCATTTAAATTATTTATTAAAATTATTTAAAATAGTTGTTAATTAAAATTATTTAAAATAATTGTTAATTAAAATTATTTAAAATAATTATTAATTAAAATTATTTAAAATAATTGTTAATTAAAATTATTTAAAATAATTATTAATTAAAATAATGTTTAATTTAAAATATGATTAATTAATTAATTTAATAATTAAAATTATTAATAATTTAAATTCTTAATAATTAAAATTAATTAATATTATTAAAATTATTATTAATAAGAATTATTAAAATTATTAATTTATTATTAAAATTATAAATTTATTACCATTATTAAAATTATTAATTTATTATTAAAATTATGAATTAATAATTAAAATTATTAATAATAAGAATTATTAAAAGTATTATTAATTTATTATTAAATTTATTGTTAATTTATTATTAAATTTATTATTAATTTATTATTAATTTAATATTAAATTTTTTATTAATTTATTATTAAATTTATTATTTATTATTGAAATTATTATTAATTTATTATTAAATTTATTATTGAATTTCTTATTAATTATTAAAAAATTTTTTAATAAGTTTATAAAAATTATTTAAGTTTTTTTTAAAAAGAACTTATAAAATATTTTATAAAATTACAAAATAATTAAATTAATAATACATAAAAAAGAAATTTTTTTATTATATTTCTTATAAAATAATTAATTTAATAATAATATACTTGTGCCTTATTGTGTCTTTATCGCTTTGGTGACGGAACTCTCAAATTGGCAACCCTTGCAATCTCTCGAAAAGAGAGAAAAAAAGGGCATTACGCACTTTCTCAATAAAAGCTAAATCCAATTATTAGAGCACAAATACTTTTCACGTAACTAAATTCTAAGCTTAATTTTGCATACAAGACTTCAAAGTGGAATTTGCCCTTAAAACCACCGTAAACACTATATAAATACTTAATTTCTACGTATTCCAATATTCAAATGACTTTGCTCTCATCTGAACTGGGATCAGTGTAAAAAGCTGCTTCGCCGTCGTTTACCCCTCCCTCTCTGCGCTTCTCAGCACATTTGTTTTGGGCTGTGTGCCAACCCTCCTTCCTGAGGTCTCGGGGGAATCACTGAAATTGGTCGCTCTGTTACACCCTTTATCTGTGAATTTGGGCATAAGCGATCTTTTTCACTGTCACCCGTCAAATTTAATTTTCATTTCGTTTCAATAAAAGCTATTAGACGAGCAGTCCGCATTTTTCTTTGATCCAGCCTATTAAGCTCTCCAACATTTTGGTCATTAGGAGCCTTAAGAATTTCTGATGAACAACTAGTTCCCCCGCAGTTTCTTTGATTTATAGGTTTTGCCGTTAATCATTCAGGCTGGAGCATGACCTCTAGCGGAACAGAAATTATTACGTTAAACCGCAAACGTGGTAATATCAAATGCCAGCTTACGAAAATGGCGAACGCTTTACAGAAACAAATGGACCTATCGATACCTGAACTTCAAGCCAAATTGGATGTTGTGCTAAAATTACAGGAAAAATTCGATCTATTAAAGAACGACTATTATAAGATCACAAATGAAGCGGAATACGCTGAGGTCAAGCCAGTTCTGAATTTAATGAAGGATTATCTGCAAGATTTTGAAGTAAGTCTGAAAATGTCTATTAATACATTTAAATGTGATGCAGAATCTCTCTTTGTCAATGCTCAAGAATAGTCAGCCTTCAGGCTCCCAAATAAAACTACCTAAAATTCCTCTTCCAACTTTTAACAGGAAATTTAAGGAATGAGGTATATTCAAAACTCAATTTTATGATCTCTGAAAATAGAGGACGGTAGGCCTAAATGCGACGGGATGCCGACAGTAAAATTAACGTCGATGATACTCAAGAGAGAGAAATAAAACCTTAATCCATAACAAACAAATATTTATTACGATTAACATAGGTAAACAACAATAACAAACTAACATTGAATTTAAAGTAAGTAAAATTAGACAAAGAGGCACTAGAAGGAAGCAACTTTTGCACAAGGTTAATTTTATTTTCAAAGAAATGCATGATGTTTCATGGAATTTCATGCACCGCACTCACACGCCTGTCCCGTGTTTGGGCAATTCCCTGATTACTGCACGGTTGCAAACCATTCATCCAATCCTTCCGCATTTCTGTGGCCATTTCTTCAACTTCCGTCGAATAAATCCTTTTCTTCCTCTACCAGGTTACACATCAAAAGAATCTGTTTCTTCCAATTTTGAATCATTTTCTCCAAACACTGGTCAGTCATCAGCCCAACGTCTTTTTCCATCCCCTTGAGTGTTCGGAACTTCTGCAGAGCTACTGGACAACATTCATTATTCTTGTAAAAAGCTTTACAAGAATAGCATGCTCTTTATTTGGGACAGTTATGGCGGAAGTCTCCGACTTGAAATAAGAAAAAGTCATGTACCCGGCGTTTTTATAGCAATTGAAATGAGTCGGGCGCATGACATGTAATTTTATTTACGTACTCTGACGCTTACAGAGCCATCTGTTGATAAAATTTGGAACTTTTTTTTCTTATGCCATACGCTTTCCCTCTTGTTCAATAATATTCCGTTTATATTTCATGTCAGTCTGATCTGTGTTTTTTATAGCGTTTTGAAACATTAACTTTAATTATACAGTTACGATTACCACCTAAAGTCAACTTCTGGGAGGAAAGGATCTGGAAAAGGAAAGAAATTATGGAAGCGGAGAAATTTATGTCGCAAGCTCCCTCCTCCGTCCCGGTTCCTCCAGGAAATAATAGCTCCCAGCCCCAACAAAGCAAGGCACAGCTCGACAGACCTAAGCCCAAGACTCAACCAGAATCCTCCTCCTCCAAGCCTCCCCCTTCTAGACACCATCAGACAACTTTACGATTCCCAAGTGGTCGAGCTTATGTCCACGGGGAAGAGGATCATCTAAATAGCCAAATCTGGCAAATCACTGAGCGAAAAAGCCATTGAACTCTGCGAACTACTAGGAATTAACATTTAACTCCCTCCAACTTTCAACCTTTCATATCGTTAGCTGAAATATGTGCTAACGGAATACACACCAAAATCCACGAACTGGAAGGCTACATTAACGATAAAAGCCCGGACATCATAGCCCTAAAAGAAACCTTTCTTCGCCCCAGCATCATCCTTAATATTGCAAATTATTCCACCTACAGAAATGACAGACTCACCCACCGTGGTGGCGGGACTGCCATTCTCGTCAAAAATTCAATAGCCCATCATAGCATCAATATCTTCACCACTACCGTTGGCAACACCTCCACTGTAATTGAAGGACCCTCCAGCAACATCACCATTTGCTCACTGTACAGACCTTCTGTATCATCTGTAAATAGCTTCATCCCAGACCTCATCAAAATCTTCCGTAACAGAGCTCAATGTAGAGCTAAAGGTATATAGTGTGGTACATAGATACTGGTATCGTGTATGGGTATTTTCTGGAAATAATACTGGAGTCCAAGTTTGTCTTTTCCTGGATTTATTCATAACATTTCGATAAACTTCAATAAAACAAAACTTATTAATTTTACAAAAATTAAATCCTCAATTTAACTATTAGACTGAAATTATTCTAGAAAATAGCGGCACTCCTAGAAGCCGAAGCCAATATCAAGATTTCAAATAGAAAATATCCGCGATAAACAACAGCGACCAAACGCGCTGGAGCCAGGTTCCAGATTTTTTATAGGATCTGCTACATTTCGTTTTCGTCGGGATGCACCCCACGGGGTCTGAGCGCAGTGACCGATACGCTCCGCCCACGCAGGGGACGATAATTTACAACATCCTGCCCCCGGATGAACCAAAGGGGTTCATAAAATTTCCATGTATTCAAGCAATTAATTTTTATAATCAAGCATTTCTTGGCTTCTAGCAAAAAGTTAAAATTTAAAAATATTATACAAATTAAATAATTAAATATTCTAACAAATTTCAATGCACTAATAAGAAATAACACTTAAAGAACAAAATATCCTGAAATTTAAGAAAAGTAAAAAAGATTTCATTATGCAAATTTTAAATATTGTCATAAAATTATACATTATAAATTTTCTAACTTATTAATAAGTCACTAATAAAGCTACTTATTAAAGCTTAAAGTAAGCAAGAATTAAATGAGAGTATCACATTATTACTAATAAATCAATTCAAAACTTCAGATATTTTCGTATAACAATATGCATTAAGAAAATATAAAATAGTTCAATACACAATTTTTTGAAGAATTATTCTAGCTTAAGCAAAACATTTAAGAGTAAAATACTAAACTGCATATGAATCTAAACAAATAAACATTAAAACAAACACTTCAAATAAAATTATTTACATTGATAAGCATTCAAAATATAATTACAAAATTATGTTATTTAAGAATGAGTACATGAGAACCTTGATACTTACAATGACAATAAATGTTAATCATTAGTCCTGGATTTCTAAATTATACAACAATTGTACAGGACCTTTAATTATGTAAGAATCTGTCTTGATTTTACAAGCCCTCACCTTGTCATTTCTACCGGGAAATATATATATAATTCAAGCATTTTTCCCAATTTCCAGAAATATCTAGGTAATTGATCATCTTTTTTCAAAACATCATCATTAACTTTAAGTTGAGAAGCATTTTTGAATATGCTAGAATGAGCTGATCTTAAATTTAGCAAATACTCATTCTTCCACCTAGACCAAAAGGATCTCATTAGTTTTTCTCGATAATTAAAAGCCTTAATTAAGCATTTTCTGGAAGAGAGATTGGAATCAAGGTGAAGTCTTACAGTTGGGGCAAGTGAAGTGATTCTTTTCCCTATAATAAAATGTCCTGAAGTCAAAGGAATTGGTTCCTCTGTTTCACTACCAATGTAAGTTATAGGTCGAGAATTGATCATCCCTACAATCTCAGTTAGAGCAGTTAATAACTGTTCAGTAGTGAGTGATGATCTTCCAAGTGTTTTTCGAAGTGCGACTTTCACAGAACGCAGCATGCATTCATAGAAACCACCCCACCTGACGGCTCTTTCGACGATGTAATTCCACTTAATAGAGTGAGCAGAGTTTTTTAAACCTGCATGGTTCAACACTTTCCACATTTGTCGAAGCTCCAATTCAGCACGTTTAAAAGTAGGGGCATTATCTGATGTCACCATGGAACACAAACCACGCCAAACAACAAAACGTCAAAAGGCAAGCAGAAATGTGTCAGTAGTCATACTATCGACCAGCTCAAGATGAATACTTCTTGTTACGGCACAAGTAATTAACAGTATGTACATTTTGGCATCATTTCTTTGACCAACAATGGTCCCGCAAAATCAAGCTCTACAACTGAAAAGGGAGGTGATTCCGTCACGCGGACGTCTGGTAGAGGAGCAGTAACTTGATTTCCCGGATTAGAGTTAAATCTCTTACAAGTAATGCACTTTTTCAAGAGAGACTTTATAGTCTAGCGAGCTTTCAAAATCCAGTATTTCTCTTTCACCTGCACCAATGTGTGAGATACACCAGAATGTGTGAAATACTCGTTTATGTGAATCCCAAATTAACAATTCAGTTAACCTAGACTTGGAAGGGAGAATAATAGGATGTTTCTCATTCGCTGATAAATGAGTTGTTTTTCCTAGTCTTCTTGTTACTCGCAGAATCCCGTTGACATCCAGGAAAGGGTTCAAGCACAACAACTTCGAATCCTTTTGTAAAGTTTTATTGCTTTTTTCAAGCAAGTAATTTCACTAGTGTAAAAATCATTTTGAGTTACTTTCACCCAAAATATTTCTGCATTGGAGAGCTCTTCCGCTGCTAGATGACCCTTTACGATGTCTTTCCGTCTAAGTGCGTTCACAAAACGAAAAATATATGCTGTAATTCTTAATAGTTTAAGCAAACTACTATATTTGTCTGGATCGATAATTCTCTGGTGTGTAATTGTTAAGTTGACAATAAGACTGGATTTCAACTCAACAGTTTCAGAATCCATCGATTCAAATCCTTCTAATTTGGACCAAAGGTTTTCAGAATCTTTTAACCATTCAGGACCATGCCACCGTTTTTCGAAATTTATAAGCTCCTTGCCAGTTAGGCCTCTAGTCAATACGTCAGCCGGGTTTTGCTTACAACTGCAATGCCTCCAAGACGCAGGGTCTGTGTTTTCTTGAATTTCTGATATTCTATTTGAAACGAAAGGTTTAAATTTGGATACTGAGCCTTTAATCCGATATAGCACAATAGTCGTGTCACACTCCACAGAATTATTCTTTTAATATCCTTGAAAATTCTCTTAAGATGTTTTACTAATCTAGCAGCGATTACAGTACCCATTAATTCTAGCCTAGTAAGAGTTATCTTTTTATTAGGGATTACTCTAGATTTAGAAATAATGAATCTAGTATTAAATTTGCAATCAAAACTTTTATATCTTAAGTAGGCCAAAGCTCCAAAAGATTTTGGCGAAGCATCTGAAAATACAAGTAACTGTAAATCATTTATATTAATTAAATTTATGGGGGAATAGTAGTATCGCGGAATTTTTAAATTTTGCAAATATTCTATAAATCTCAAAGTAATATCAATATGAATAAGATTAAAATTTTCTCCGGAAATGAGACATTAATTTAAACTTAAATTATTTTCTTGTTTACTATTCGCATCATAAACTACTCTCGTTTTTGTACTGGAAGACTTTTCACCAAAAACTTCGCGAAGGGGCATTGCATATCCAGCAAAACAATTTTCAGTACATCTTTCTATAATATCTTGCTTTAATTGTTTTTTCATAACCGAATTATACCTTCCAAATAATGACTCATCCCGATAAAATCTTTTTTTAAAGGAATGAATCTTTTTCCAGCAACTTCATTGTTACTACTTAAATTTCCTTTTATACTGTTCGTCTTTAATTGCAATGTCACCTCACAACACCCATTTCCTTTATTTATTTCTTTTCCGAAATCGCATAAGCTAACCCCCGTTTTAACACTCGCTTCATCCTCCAGCAAGAAAGTATCAATTTTCCCCTAGTCGTTTTCGACCCCGTTTAAAAAATGCTGTAAACAGCAGCTGCGTGCTTCTTCACTGTCCGAGAGTAAGGTAATTGGCCGATCAGAGTTTCCCCAAAAGGAGAAGGGATCATAAATAAAACCTTGTTTATTTTTCTAGGCTTCCTAGTAATAGTATTAACCAAGAAATTCGCACCAAGTAAAATATGTATGGGACCGTTCTGGAAAGTATCAGCCATCTGACACATAGATGGGATCACACAAGTTATGTAAGAGTTTCGGAATGAAATCCGAATAAATCTCGGCTCCTGAAATTTCGCTTGTAACGAGAGCTTCGATGTTTATGCTTTGAAAGGGAGGAAACCTACTCCCTAGAGTTAGATTTACAACCTCAAGTGTTCTTTTAAGGGGCTTGCGATTTGAAAAGGTATAGATAAAAAGCGTTTATTGTCTTAATGGTTTTAAATTTAATGCATTTTTTAAATCATTACGTATAAAGGGTTTTCGCGATCCAGAATCAAATAAAAGCCTAGCCATAACTTTATTACAACCATTAATAACTTGAACCTCAGCCGTTTGTAGTAATGTCGCATAATTTTCGGGCGAACATGATAAGTTCAAAACAGAAGACATTACAATTTCCTTCACTTGAGTTTCGGTTTCAGGCTTCTTTCCATTACCTATTTCGGATATTTCTATGCTATTACTTTGAAGCGGAGTTTTAGTTTTAGTTTTGGGGCAAAAACAGAGAATTGTGCTCTAAACTCTGGCAAGTTTCACACGGTGTAATTTTTACCTTGCACTGTAAAATTAAATGTCTATAGGTCATGCACCGATAACATCTCCCCTCTTTCTTTAACTTATAACGTTTTTCTTCATTAGAAAATATTTGGCATCCAATTGAAGTGTGCGTATCAGAATTACAAAATATGCAAACATTTTTAATAACCATAGTTAAAGCAGAAGATGAAGGAATATTATGTTTGAATTTAGGTTGTTGTCGTTGATACGATAAATTTCTCGGAGGATATCTAGAATTTTCTGGGTGAGTGAGTGATTGTAAGATTTAATGGCGCAAGGGCCAACTATGGCCAAGCTTCGCCAAACACATGTTAAAAAAAAGGTTATATATTTTCAAGAAAACATACATATATATAAAAGTAAATGTACACATGTATATGCATGCATGCATGCATACATACATACATAAAATATATTAAAAATACAAAGAAACATACAAATCAAATTAAATGTATAAATCCAATTTTTAAAAGGAAGGGAAAAAGGTTTTGGTGGGGAGTTTCCCCCACCAAGTCAGATAAGGTTAAAACAGATGTATGAAAGAAGGTGACGTGATGATGGTTAAAAACGGGACAATCTATTAAAATGTGATAGACGGAATATGGGACTTTACACGAGGGACATTCTGGGGCATTTTCACCCAAACTAAGGTGCCTGTGCGTGAAACGAGTGTGACCAATGCGAAGTCGAGTCAAGCGGATATCATGTCTTCGCACTGGTAGTGCTGCCCAAAGAGAAGTGGAAGGATGAAAGATATGCAGTTTGTTGAGGATCTGTTGATCCCAAGTCTCTTGCCATACCCAATGGATATAGTTCTGTGTAAAAGTTTTCAAATCCTGTAACAGACAGGCCGCTGCATGTGATCAGACATGGATCGTGCAAAGGTATCAGCCTGTTCATTACCAAGTATACCCACGTGTCCAGGTATCCAGGAAAAAATTATATCAAAACCCTTTTTTCCAATTTTCGCAGAAGAAGTATTTCGATCACAGTGGGGTGTCGGCGTTCTTTTAAAAAGCGCAAGGATTCAAGAGCACTCATGCTGTCTGTGTACACACAAAAATGACGGTGGTTGGAGACTAACATATGCTGAAGTACGATAAGAATGGCAGTTAATTCTGCACTAAAGACAGACATGGAATTATGTAAGCTAAAACTGAAAATGGTATTATTAAAAACAACACCACACCCAACATGTCCTATAGTTTTCGATCCGTCCTTGTAGACTTGTATGTATTTAGAAAACTTATTGCGATGGTAAGAAAAGAGTTGTTGATAAATAATAGCAGCAGTGCCTGTTTTGTCAAAGCCCGAAAAGGGGTCACTAAAGTTATAAATTTGGATGTCCCAGGGTGGAAAAGCAATAATATTATTTTCCTGGATATTTATATTATTTAAATGGGCGTCATTTAGAACAACCTTTGCTCTTTCTGAAAAAGGTTTGATGTTAAATGAACGGGCTTCATAGAGTCGGGTGAGACCAATGGCAAGAGAAAAGGGTTTTAATGGATAAGAAGTAACAAACATGGCACGAATAAAATAATTTGCACTTAATTGCCTCCGCCTTAGTTCTAAAGGTGGTTGATGGCATACTACATACAAGCTGGTAACAGGCAGAATTTTCTGGTATTTTTGTGAATGCCCAAGTGCAATGTTTGCTGACTCGCGAAATTCAATTTCAAATTAAATGAATTTTATTAATTCCCTAACATCCCCAATATTTTAGAATCAATTAATAGCCTCAACTACAACATTCATACTGCAATAAATCAAATCAGAAAATTTAAATCCATGAAGAAAGACTTCACCTTCGTCCCGTGCCCGACAAGAATAAAGATAAAGAGAAAAAACCAACTTGGGAAACTTTGGCAACAAACTTGTTACCCACCGCTAAGGACGGAACTCAACCGCCTTCAACGAGACATCAAGAGGGACCTCTTAAACATTAAGCGGCGGGAGTGGGATGACGCCCGCGTTGAATGCAACAACTCCCTTCACAAACTGATTGCCAGAGCAAATAAGAAGCCTGTCACTTATCCTCCCTTACTTAATTTTCAAGGTCTGATCTACGGGATGAGGGAAAAAGCAGATCTTTTCGTGGATACTCTTGAAGAATCATTTCAGGAAAACTGAACACCATACCATGATGACCACATCGACAAAAAGGACAGAACAGTGAGGAGAATTCTACGCTCAAATATTCCTACCACCCCACCTCTCACTTCGCCTAACGAGATCTGCAATATCATCTCAAAGCTGGAAAAGAAGAAAGCCACAGGACAGGACCAAATCAAAAATATTTCATTGAAGTCTTTGCCCATCAATACTATCACTCATCTGGCGAAAATAATAAATAAATGCTTGATGCTAAACCACTTCCCAAAACCCTGGAAGCGTGCCCTTCTTACAATGCTACCCAACCTCAACAAGGACTTGAAGTTCCCTATTAATTATCTACCCATCAGCTTGATCTCTTCCACATCAAAAATTTACGAAAAAATACTGCTCACAAAAATAGAATGCCATGCCTTCGACAATAGCATCATCCCTGACTTTCAACACGGATTTCTCAAAAACACATCCATCTGTCACCAGCTCCTAAGAACAGCTAACAAAACTATATACGGGTTCAAATGTGGAAAAACTACCGGAGGATTGTTCCTGGACGTCGAGAAGGCATTTGACCGATTATGGCACATCGGGTTGATTTTTAAAATGATCAACCTAAACTACCCACCATACCTGATCCACACCATCGCTGGCTATCTAAACGACAGAATTTTCCAAGTGAGAATACAAGCAACTGAATCAAAAATCGGTCAAATCCAAACTGGATCAACAAAAGGGTCAATCCTCAATCCCATATTGTACAATAGCTACACTCAAGACTACCCCACCTCTCAGCTAGTAGACATCTGCCTTTTTGCAGATGATGCTGCCATACTCAGCCAGTCTAACACCCCTCATGAAGTAAGAACAGCGTTGCAAAAATACCTCATCAAGCTAAAAAGGTGGTTAGCACTATGGAGAATAGTAATCAATACTTCCAAATCACGAGCAGTAATTTTCAAAAAAGGGAACTTCAGGAACAACATACTGCCTCTAAAGCTATTTAGAAGCAGCATCACCTGGTACGATGAAGTGGAATACTGGGGCGTCACCCTGCACAAAAAATTCACCTTCCGGAACCACCTCTACAAAATAACATATAAATTTAAACGCTGACTTCAAGCCCTCCACAAACTTCTCTACAACAGGTCAAAACTCTCCCTCAATAACAAATGGAAAATCTACCTACAATATCTCCGGCCATTTATTAATTATGCATCCCCGATTTGGGAAATTGCCGCAGAATGCCGCATCGAGCGTCTGCAAGTACTCAAAAAACAGAGTGTTGCGACTCATGTTAAACGCTCCCGTCTACATGAAGCACATTCACCTGCTCAGAGACTTAAAGATCCCAGCAATCACCTTGTAGCGATGTGATATAGCAGCTATATGAACTAGTACTGACATCACGCGAAGACGATCGTTTTGGCGTGATCGGTTACGTACTTAAATTTTCATTCGGAACGGAAGGTACCCAGAACGAACCTTCCTTTATTCGTGACCCTGGCCGTGCAAAGAACCGCACCCTTCACGCGCCACTGTCGTAGCGTCATCTATCCACAACAACAGCAACCAAACCGTCAAACATTGACGCAAAATAAGCCGTTCTTTCTCGAAGCCATCAAACAATGACGCAATTAAACCGTCACAAACATGACGCAATTCTCAAGCCGTCACGCACGAAACTGACGCAACCCATTAAGTGACGTAACTGCTTATATGCTCGCCGCGAATATGGTATCGTTCTTTCGCCTATTCGCCGACTCATAGGCATGGAGCATGTAGCGGTGTGATAGCAGCTATATGAACTAGTACTGACATCCCGCGAAGACGATCGTTTTGGCGTGATCGGTTACGTACTTGCATTTTCATTTGGAACGGAAGGTACCCATAATGAACCTTCCTTCAACCTCAAAAATTAAAAAATTAGCATCAACCTTCCACGACCAAGTAGCCTACCACTCCAATTGCCTTATCAGCATGCAAACAATCATCAACGCCCAAGGAATCTACAAATTGACGTGCCAAACCACACGCCTGAAAAGACGCTTCTAAGACAATTTTTCATCCCCAGCTCATCACTTCATCCTGTTCTCACAAAGAGAACTTCTTCCTCTAGGAGTCTCTCTCCATTCATCCGGTCAAGCGTCCATGAAAGGCTGCGAAAAAAAATTTTGCAGCATTCTTTCTCCCCACTGCATTATGGTGCTTCTCGAACGCGTTTTGGGCTTTTCGACCCCTTCCTGCGCTCTTCCCCTCTCGCCCTCGTGACGTCACTTCTGTTTCGTTCTCGTTTGGCTTCTCTTTCCACTAGCCTCCACCTTGCGGGGGAGGTGAATTCCCATATCGCATTTCTTTTCACCCTTTTTCTTTGATTCTGAATATAAGCGATTTATCTCGCTAGCACCCGAGGCATCTAATTTTTATTTTCCGGTCAACCGTTGACAAGAAGCCGTTCCACCTCCCACCTTCATACCAGTGACGACGATCCTGCTTCTTCCTTCCCCCGTCAGGGGGTGAGCCGCCTTATTTGCTTCCTGGTCTGCTTCCCTGTAATCTGCTTGACAGGTTGATTCACAGACATTGAGACGCCTAGTCGAAATCACGTGGCGAGGATAGCAACATTTCCCCACGTTTTGAATCAGTGTGTAAATTTTGTATGCTTGATATGTTTACTTCTTGTGTGTGAAGCTTATTTCTGAAATTTTATTTATTTTTATTATATTTTTGCATTATCCTTATTTAATAATTAGGTATAAAGTACATTTCGTAACTTTTTAGGATAATTTTTGTTTTAGTTTAGTATATTTGTCATTAGGTGTTAGTGTGTGAAGCCGGTAGCTTCTTGCAGTGTTAGTTTACATATTTATTAATAGTTCTAGATTATTTTTACGCATCCTAATAATAAGTCCTTTGTCTTCATGTAGTTTATTATGTTTATTTACGCACGAAAATGATTTACAGTATAGAATTGAGACCATTGAATTTGGAAAAACTTCTCATATGTGTACAATTACTTATTGGTACATATAGTGTATCACTCCTCATAAATTCATAAAATAGTGTAATTTATAAGAAACATGCAGATATGAAATGGTTCCATTTTGAAATGTTAATATTTATACCTTTCATTCTCTGATTTCCTTAGTGAATACCAGCTACAAATATTTAATGTTTTTAGAAATACTATCTCTATAATTTCTCATAGAAGAGTATGGAACATTCAGAAACAGGAAATGCAAGTAAATATAATTTTGGGAATGAATTTATAATAAGATTTGTCAATGACATTGATATATTTTTCTTTATTAAAAAATTTACACACCTATTTCTAATTTTTAACAAGAGATTTAAACTTTTTGAGAGCAGAGTAAATAAAATAATAGTTGGTTAATAATGAAAGTTTTTGATTAATAATTAGGGAATTCTTCTATGATGGAAATGAAATTGTTTTTAACATCATTTAAAGGTTTGGGATATCTGAAATAATCTCATTATAAACAAACATTTGATATGTTTTATAGTTTCACTTCCTTTGTAATTATCACCCTTCAAAAGGTTTGAATTTTTTAAGAAATGCCTGTCTACAACATTCAGAAAGAAATGAACTTGACTTTTTAAAAATAAATTAAGAAACACGCTTAAAGAAATAGGCTTTTTAATAAAGTTATTTTAAAGTAGAACAAAATTTTAAAGGTAACAAACATTTTAAAGTAAACAAACGAGAAATTTTTCATGAAAATTTCTCGTTTAATGAAGCAGACAATTTTTATAGGACTGTTTTATTCAATAATCATACTCATTTTAATGTACATTATTTATTGACACTTAATTTTAACACATTACATGAATACGTAAATGAAACATACTCTATGAATTTAACACTATACTATAAGGACAAATAGAGGATCTAACTGGCTAACTAAACAGATTAAATGAAATATCCTAAGAATTTTAAAATTTCATATCTTAAATCTATACAATGAACTTTCTGAATTTACATAAAACAAATTAGAATATTTAAATCATGCAACTTATAGAAAAAAGTTTCGAATAAAAAAACAAATATACATATAAAATGGCAATGTAACTATTTTTTGTAAAATATCACGATACAATTTTTTTCATGTCCAATACAATTTCAAGTACAATAAACCTTTGTATAACATTTGTTTATCGTACCTGTAAAATTACATATTCAATACTAAAGCTTATTATATTTATTTTTAAACCACCCTAATTTTCCTTACATTAATTTTAATTTTTATTAATAAATCTTAACATTGCATATACTACATCAAAATAAAATTGATAAAGGATTTTCGTTTTTTTTTATGAATTTCACACTAATTACAAAATTCCTACAATCTGTTCCTTTAAAATATACGAAGCATTATCCTCTGTTTTAATGGGAATATTTGATTTTTTTACACTGAACATACCAACACTTAATGCATACCTATTTCTACCAGTTATTGTATGTATAGTGTGTGTGTGTTAAATATACTTCATCCAACTTTAAACTTATTTGGATTAATGTATTGACATGTTATTTTGTTATCACTGATTATGCATCTAAAGTATCCTTTTATACATAATTATATTTATAAATACTAAAAAAAATTGAAAATGAAACAAACACTAAGAAAATAGATTCAGAATT
>BMAU01006291.1:0-13143 GCA_019973935.1 Trichonephila clavipes
TTTACACTGCATGCAATTTTACTTCACTATGATGAAAATGTTAATAAAATTTTTTACAAATAAGGCAGTGTTTCTCGTATGCCGCCCCCGGGGGCGCGATGACCCTACAAGGGGGGCGCGAGCGTATCGAAAATTTAAAGATTTTTAAAAAAAAAAAATAACCGGAAAGAGAAGTAAAAACAAAAATGCTTTCTTCCATATAATAAAAAATACAACAACACTGACATAATTTATGTTTATTATCTGGCTTTTTCCGTCATCAAAAGATCTATCTTTGATCCAAAAACCAAATTAAAGAAAACATTTTGTTTTATTTGCTGTATTTCTTCAATGAGAGATTTTTTTTTTATTACGTTTTAACATAAAATATTACTCGTTAAAAAGAAAAACGAAACCCAGACCCTGAGAAAAATTCTAAGATAAACAATTCACCACTGTAATTATTATTGAAATACTGTACATTAGTTGTAGAAAAAGAAAAGGAAGTCATGATTCACTTTTCGACAGGCTGCATAGTACGTTTCCTAATCATTTGATTGACCTTCAATCTTATGGTACGGTTATTATCAATATTAGTTCCATCCCATCTTTTTATGCGTTTGCTTTTCGCTTAGGAAATTGTAAATAATTAAGTTTTGCGATATTTGGAAAAGAATTGATTGGTTTAACATTTCTGTAGGAAAATTGAAAAGTGTCTGATTTGCGTCCTTTATTATGGTCTTGTACTTTTGAATCATTTTAGTTCAGTTTTATTGATTTTTCTCAAATCATCAAAGAATTGAATAGTCCTTGAAAGAAGGTAAGTATACTTCTATAAATTAAAAATATTCACTAGAATTCGATTTGTATCGTGTACAGTAAAATAATAACAAATGATTGGGGTGACTGAGTCCCCCCGCACTACCATTAATGTTAGTATCGAGTACGCGCCTGCTCCCGGGTTAAAACATTTTGAAGTCTTCTTGCTTTAAAATGTTAAAAAGTATAACAATTATTCTTCATCGGAATTTTATATTCATTTTCATAATTTAACATTAATTCTAAATGCTAATTGTGTGAGGTTTAAAATTACAGTTCTTTTAAACATTTATTTACAATTATAGCATTTTTCTAAAAATCATTTTACATTTTTGTAAACAATGTCGTGTGCATACAGTTTTACTCTCCTTACAGTTCAGCTATTATATCAAGAATAATGTTTTATTTTTTTAAAAATGAACTCGTGCGAAGAGTCGGTGTTTCAGCCAGTATACGTTTGATGTATCAGTACTGAAGAAGGTATTTTATAAATAATTTCTTATTACTGAATTTGGCCGCAGTAGCTGAGTGGTATAGGTATCGGATCGTGGCTTGCCTAGTCACGAGTTCGAGCCCAGTACCACTAAAGACCCGCCGTGTAGGGCAGCGATGCACGTTAAATCTGTTGAGAGTTGAAACGTTTTCCCGTTGGTGTGGTGTGATAGTTAGAGAGAGGGGTGCCAGCTCAGGTGTCATCCACGTCACTTGACCATGGTTCAAAATTACGTGGTCCGTCGTCAAAAGCCCCCCGTGCAGCTGAACAGTGCGACGTTAATATTCAATCAATCAATTTTATTACTAAATAAGAACAAGTTTAATAATTATTAGGGACTTCCAAGGGCTTGTCTTGTAGAGAAAAGTTTTTCAAAGGAAGGTTTAATATCAGAAATTGACACTTAAAGAGTTATTTTTCTATATTTAGCTGAGATCTATATTTTGTCTTCAAGGCATCCACTGCAGAAAATCCGGTTTGAAAAAAGGTAGGATGTTGAAAATGGTAATAGTATACGAAGTACTTTTGTTTTCAGTACAGATAATTCCCTCATCCACTCTACCCCAAATTCAAAGAGCGATTTATTACAAAAATTGCCTTTTAATTTTTCACTGGATGTGAAATCTATGAAGATTTCTTCTTCGAAGTTGAGAGCCCTTCTGGAGTATCTTGAAATAGATCCCTAATCCACTCGTAACTTGCTACCAAGCTGTCCTCATCCAGAAAATACTTTTAAAATTCTTTTGCCAACATAGCTAAATGATTTTACATGTTTTAAAAACAACTTTCACATGTTGTTCTACAGATTTGTAAGTTTTAACACATATCGAGCTGGGGCTTTTTTCCATCATTTACTTCAGTAGTGGTAAATCCAAAATTTAAGTATTTTGAGAAGATCGCCTTGATTTAATTTTCGAACCATGCTCGTTCGTCTGTGTACTTGTTGATTCTTTATTATGGTCGAATGTTTGCTTACGACTTAAAAAATGTATGTATGATATTGTTTTAATCTACTGCCGTAAATACTTAATTACCGTGAATTACAATTAACGTGGAAATTAAAAAATGTACATTCAAGCTAGATTCGGTAGCTATATGAGTATCGAGTCGACCAAAAACTGACTGAATTGTACGAGGAAAAGCATTTTTACATGTTTTGCGTAGACGTCCGATAGGTTGCCCAAACTCACGCAAACGTACTCTATAATGCCAGATGTGATGGATATGATAGAGAGTGACATTGACTAGACTATTTTTCTAATGACATTTGTACTTTGAGAAATGAATGGAAGGAAATAAATCTTTAATTAAATACATCATTTTGCGATCTGTTCCAATTTAAAAATTAGAGAAAGAAAAATAACATATAATTCTAAGTAATATATATTTTAAGTAATTTTCTTAAAATATATATTACTTAAAAAGTTACATATACACAAAATTTAATATACTTATCGTATTAATTTGTACGGTTTATAATTCAGATCGTATTGTAACTTTAGCGTCTCTCAAAGTGCATTTTTATTGCAGTAAATACATTATTGTTGTACAGGGGGCGAGATAAAAATTATGATTGAAAATTGGGTCGCCAGTATTGAAAAGTTTGAGAAACACTGCTTTTAATGTATGAGTGGTGCACAGAGTATTTTATGACTAATTAATTAATACTAAATTAAGAACAAGTTTAATAATTATTAGCTACTTCCATGGGCTTGTCTGACAGAGCAAAGTTTTTGAAAGGAGTTTTTAAGATAAGAAATTGACCCTCTGAGTTCATTTTCTATATTTAGCTGATATCTATATTTTGTCTTCTAAGTAAATCACCGCATTTTGTAATATGTTCCATTTAAAAATCAGAGAAAGGAAAAAAATAACTTAGTAATTATCCTTTATTACTTAACTTTTTTGCTTAAAAGTAACATATACAAAATTTAATACTTATGTCATGAATTTGTACGGTTTATAACAAATATTGTTGCTTTATCGTAAAAGTGCATTATTATTGCATTCAGTAAATTATTATGTATAAGGGGGGCGCGATAAAAATTGTGATTGAAAAGGGGGCGCCAGTATTGAAAGTTTGAGAAACACTGAAATAAGGTATTACTTTAAAATTTCTAATAACTCTTACATTTTTACATAAAAATCCCATTAATACAATTAATTTAGATAGAACACAAATATTTTAGATTTTAAGGCAAATTTAAATGCACATATGAAATATATTCTGCTACACTACACAACGTTTTAAAATTTTTATCAGAATTATTTATTAGAATTATACAGTAAATTGAAAAACAAGGATATAAAACATGCACAGATATGTTAAAGAATGTAAACTATATTTTAATACATAAATGTGAAAGTAAATACGTAATATGACCTGTATTTATAAATTTTTTGTTCATTAAAGCAAACATTTGAAAAACAATTTACCCGAAGCATCCTCTCAAGCTCGAATCACTTTAATATTTAAACATAAAATTTCCTGCACTTTATTAATTTAAACATTTTTCTTAGAGTTTTAACATCCGAAATATATTTGACTTCATCTTTGTCTTCTTCAAAACGTAATACAAACGGATTTATCAAGGGAATATGTATTATTTGAAAACTTTGCATAGGAATATAAAACTTACCTTCTATAAAAATTTAAATAAAATTACTCATAAAATAAATATTTACACACTCATTTTTCCCATTTTTTTTGTAAAAACAAACTCAATTTCAAATTTAAATTGGAAGAAATAAAAAAGAACAGTTCGCGAATGTATCTGACATTTTGAAAAGCACAACTTTAAAATAAATTATTTCCTTATAATCAAAATTCTTTTTTCTCCCATCATGAAATCTTATATATAATGTTAATCTTCTAAATAAATAGGTTTTAGCAATGGGATGTAAATTGATTTAATTAATTAGAAATAAGAAACAATAAAAAATAATGAAAAAAGATTCTACTCTGATATGTATAATCTGGTAGCTTAATGCATTTTTTTAGATATTTAGGACAGTGTTTCTCAAAGTGTGGGGCGTGCCCCCCTGGGGGGGCGCGATAACCCTGCAAGGGAGGCGCGAGCATATCGAAAATTGAATGATTTTTTTTAAAAAAATAACCGGAAAGAAGTGAAACAAAATACTTTTTCCATAGTAAAAAAATGCACAGCAACACTGATATAATTTATGTTTATCATCTGGCGTTCTTTTTTAACATAAAATATTACTCGTTAAAAGAAAAAACGAAACTCAGACCCTGAGAAAAATTCTAAGAAGATAAACATTTCATCACTGTAATTATTATTGAAATACTGTATATTAGTTGTAGAAAGAAAAGGAAGACATGATTTACTTTTCAGCCAGGCAGCATAATACATTTGCTGGTCATTTATTTGATTGACCTTCAAACTTAATGGTATGGTTTCTACATTAGTTCCATCCCATCTTTTATGTTTTTGTTTTTCGCATAGGGAAATTGTAAATAATGAAGAGTTTTACGATATTTGGAAAAGAATTGGTTGATTTTTGAAGGATTATTTGGCTAGGATTTATTTTTACGAGTAATCTCAAACATATAAAGCATAGTGAAAAACGTCATAATCCTTTTTAGAGCATCCGTATTTTTTTCTGAATACACTTTTAACCAGGGAGCGGTGACGCGGGGCATCTGTGATCTGTATTGAAGGAAGTTGAAACTGATGCATATTATTCATGATTGAGAAACACGATGAACATGAAACGAAAGGAAAATTTTCAATTGCTTCCTAAAGAACTCCATCAACTGAAATATGAAGCCATAAGTGTACCACAAGGTTCAGTTCGACTTGTCAAAAAGACACAAGAAAGAAAAAGTTCAACTTGCTATTTGTGGATCACCAAAGGTGTCACGAATTCGAGCCCAGTACCACTAAAGACCCGTCGTGTATGGAAGAGGTGCACGTTAAATCTGTAGAGAGCTCAAACATCCTCTTGTTGGAATGGTGTGGTAGTTAAAAGAGGCCAGCTCAAGTATCGTCCTCGTCAACCATGGTTCAAAATTACGAGGTCCGTCTCTAAAAGCCCTCGTGTAGCTGAACAGTGCGACGTTAATATTCACTCACTCGATCATGGATGCTCATTAAAACTACAATAACTTGAACAAAATATGACAGCTTTGCCAGCAAGTAACATTTCTGTAATATTAGTAAAAAGTATCTCGTACTTGCGTCCTTTATTAAGGTCTTTCACTTTTCAATCATTTTAGTTCAGTTTTATTGGATTTTTTCTCAAATCATCAAAGAAAGATTGAACATTCCTTAAAAGCCGGTAAGTATACTTTCTCTTAATTAAATTATTCACTGGAATTCCAATTTGTATCGTGTAGAGTAAAAATAATTATAAATAAATGATTAAGGTGACTGAGTTCACCCGCACTACCATCAGCGTTAGTATCGAGTGCGCGTCTGCTCCCGGGTTAAAACATTTTGAAGTCTTCTCGCTTTAAATATTAAAAAGTAACACAATTATTCTTCATAGGAATTTTATATTATTTTTCATTACTTAACATTAATTCTAAATGCTAATTCTGTGAGGTTTAAAATTACAGTTCTTTTAAACAGTTATTTAGAATTATAGCATTTATCTAAAAAAATCATTTTACATTTTTTATACAATGTCGTGCAAGCAGTTTTACTCTCCTTACAGTTCAGCTATTATATCAAGAATAATGTTATATTTTTTTAAAAAATGAACTCGTGCGAAAAGCCGGTGTTTCAGCCAGTATACGTTTAATGTATCAGTACTGAAGAAAGTATTTTATAAATAATTTCTTAATACTAAATTAAGAACAAGTTTAATAATTATTAGTGACTTCCATGGGCTTGTCTTGTAGAGTAAAGTTTTTCAAAGGCAGATTTAATATCACATATTGACACTCTGAGTTATTTTTCTATATTTAGCTGAGATCTATATTTTGTCTTCAAAGCAGCCACCACAGAAAATCCGGTTTAACATAGGTAGGATGTTGAAAATGTTAATAGTATACGAAGTGCTTTTGTTTTCAGTGCAGAAAATTCATCATCCCTCACTACCCAAAATTCAAAGAGCGATTTATTACAAAATCGCCTTTTAATTTTTCACTGGATGTGAAATCTATGAAAATTTCTTCTTCTGAAGTTGAGAGTCCTTCTGGAGTATCTTGAAATATACCCCTAATCCACTCGTAACTTGCTACCAAGTTGTCCTCACCAAGAAAATACTTTTTAAAATTCTTTGCCAACATGGCTAAATGATTTTACATGGTTTTAAAAACAACTTTCACATGCTGTTCTTCAGATTTGTAACTTTTAACACATAACGAGCTGGGGCTTTTTTCCCCATCATTTACTTCAGTAGTGGTAAATCCAAAATTTAAGTATTTTTGAGAATATTTTCTTGATTTGATTTTCGGAACCATGCTCGTTCGTCTGTGTACTTGTTGATTCTTTATTATCGTCGAATGTTTGCTTTTTACGACTTAAAAAAATGTATGTATGATTTTGTTTTAATCTACTGCCGTAAACTTAATTACCGTGAATTACAATTAACGTGCAAATTAAAAAATGTACATTCAATTTAGATTCGGTAGCTATAGAAGTATCGAGTCGACCCAAACTGACTGGAATTGTACGAGGAAAAGCATTTTTACATGTTTTGCGCAGACGTCCGATAGGTTGCCCAGACTCACGCAAACGTACCCGATAATGCCAAATGTGATGGATATGATAGAGAGCTACATAGACTAGACTATTTTTCTAATGACATTTGTACTTTGAGAAATGGATGCTGAAGGAAATATATCTTAAATTAAATTTAATTTGCGATCTCTCTCTGTTCCAATTAAAAATTAGAGAAAAAATAACATAATAAATAATATATATAAGTAATATATATATTTTAATTAATTTTTTCTTAAAATATATATATTACTTAAAAGTAACATATACAAAATTTAATACTTATGCAGTTTATAATTGAGATCGCATTGTAACTTTATCGTCAAAGTGCATTTTTATTGCAGTACATACATTATTGTTGTACAGGGATGGGGGCGTGACAAAAATTATGATTGAAAATTGGGTCGCCAGTATTGAAAGTTTGAGAAACACTGATTTAGGATATTGTTTGCAGGTTTTTTAATCTTTTAAAATATATAATTACTTAAAAATAATTTACTATAGTATAGTATATATTAGAATAATCTGTGCTTGGAAATCTCTAAATTTAAAATAGTTCGGTGAAATCAAATGCACAAAGATATATTTTTATCATCGAGAAAATTCTGCGCAAATCTTATTTCTATGAATTTTAAGATTTAATGAATAATTCCAATTTTAATGGAGACAATGAGAAGTTTTAAAAATTATTACGAGTTACACTATAACTATTTCTTTCATCAAACTTGTATAAAAAAAAGTTTTAAATATAATATGCTTCTTTAATCTTTTAAATAACTCAGAATTCCGTATTACTAAACATCTCAGTAGATAAAGTTACAGAAAATGTTTTACGTACCTAAAATATAGTCCTTTACTAATTTTTTATACTTCCCTTTAACTATTATGATTTGCAATCAAATTTATCTAGACAAATGTACAGCCAAATATATTTCTCAGAGAGTTCTAAATCATTAATTTAGTTAACAAATCTAATATTTAAATTTTCATTTCTAAAGCATTTTATAATTTCCAAGTTCAAGTTCTAGTATCTCAAGATATTTCAATTTAAGGGGACACATTACCCTAAAAATGACTATTTTAACGATTTTTTTATTGCTTTATTTTAGTTTGTGTGATTTTTTTAAATATGTTTATAAAATTTGATAACTCTAGCTGCATTATTTTGCAATTATTTATTTTTTACGTAAATGCTCATTTGATTTTTAACGAACGTCGGATTTTGAAAACCTGCGAGAACTATGAAAACAAAGTATCAAAACAAATGAAATGCGACTGCAGATAATTTCAATAGATTTAAACTTGGACAGAGTGTGCACATAAAAAATGCAAACACATTCCAGTAACTAAACATAATGCTTAAGTCGATGACACTTAGATCACAAATTAATATTACACAGCTGGCGACAAAAACTGCAACACCAAGAAATACCAGAACATCACACAGCGAAATTTATGTACCAGATATTGAATTGTACAAAGATCAAACGATTAAAATTACAGCCTCTTGTGACGTGGGTAGACGTGGGTATGGTAACAAAATCAGTAGTCTGTGTAGCCGCCATTGTTGGCTATAAAATCTACCTTACGCCTCGGAATAGAATAAAAGAGCCTTTAGATGTATCTTTGGGGTATAGCAGTCTAATGCGTCTTCCATATCTTGCCAAAATTCATCTGGGATAGCAGCGGAGGTTGTATCCAGGGGCAGTCGTTGTGCAAGCATGGACCACACGTTTACGATTAACGATAGATTGGGAGAACAAGCAGATCAAGGAAGTAATTCAATCCGATGGGTAAAGAGCTCTTGAATATTACGTACCACGTCTGCTCCCGTGTTATCCTGTTGGAATATGGCTAATGGCAAGTACTGAATGTACGTATGGCCACGGGCTCCAACACCTCACAGATGTAGCGCTGGCTGTTCAGTGTACCAGCAATGTGTACTAGAAAGGTGCGGCAGTGAAATCCAATACCACCCCAAACTATGATATCCGGTTCAGAACTAGTGTTGCGATGCATAACGCAACAGTTCAGCAACCTCTCACCACGGTGTCTCGAAACTCGAATCGGACCACCGTGATGTTGCATTCAGAAGCGGGATTCGTCGGTAAACACTATGTCGTTCCATTCCATTGTCCATGTCCGCCGCTCATTGCAGCATTGGCAATGCAATTGCCTGTGGTTTCCTGTCGAGGGTCAACGAAGCAATGGAGGCCTTGCGGACATTGCACTCTGTTGTAAACGGCGTCGAATGGTAAAAGTGGACACCGAATGATGTGCAACAGACTGAATCTGTTGTGCTATGGCTCGTGATGTGACTGCACGATCCTTCACTGCCATGTGCACAATTTTCTTTGTTTAAAACAGTGATTCTCTTTGTGTGAACAGAGAACCTTTTTTTCAATTCCTACTATTAGCTCTCACTCTCTCTATTTATTAATTTGTTTATCTTAGTGGAATTTTCAATCGTTAATAAAATACATTTGAAAGCGTTCAATTGAGCTAAAATTTTATATACATGATTATTTTGGATAACAATACAGTAATTTAATTAAAATTAATAAAAATTAATTGATTAAAACTAATTATTTAAGGAATTGTAAGTACAACCACTTTGGCGACTTGTGTCAAAACCTGAAACGATATTTTTTCTCACGTTTTAAAGCATTCAGTTGAACTGAAATTTTATATACACGATTGTTTTGGATGATAATACGATAATTTAATGATAATGAATAAAAATTAATTACCACTTAATGTTGTGGTTCCGTCCTATTTATAAACATATTTATACTAATTGTAACTATTTAATAAAGAGTAGCTGAAATAAAATTTTTCTTTGTTGATCTAAGTAGGAATTGACATATTTTTTTTGTATTACTCGTTTTTGTCACAGTACACTTTTAATAATTGAAAAGTTTTGAATACATTGGCGCAAAATTTGGAGGAAAAGGGGGGAATTCTGACCGAATTTCAGCAGTGAAAGAAAAAGATTATATTAATCTATTAACTGCATTTTAATTAATATCCTTTGAATTAATTGTAATTTTCTAAAAATAAATGTTGCTCCAAAGCGAATTTTTGCCGTCGCAGTTATTGAGAATCAATGATAAGAAAATGTCTCTTATAAATAAAAAAAAATCAACGATTTTTCCATCATGAAAATTCATATTACATTCTATGAACAATAAATATATTTTTCGTTCCTATTTATTTGTTGCACATAATTTTCGAAAGTAACATATTGCTTTGAATGCACTTTTTTGCAATATGTATTTTATTTGAATTTATTTAGATTTTTATTATATGTATACTTTCATTTGCCAATTTAAAATATATATTTTATTTATATTATATGTATATTATATATATATATTATATATATATTATATAAATATATTATATATTATATATATTATATATTATATATATATATGTTATATTATATATATATATTATATATATATATATTATATATATTATATATATATATATATTATATATATATATATATATAAGAGATATTATATGATATATAATATATACATGTTTCCACTTCCAAATGTATATCACATGTAATAAATCCAATAGATATTTTTATAAATTACATTTAGACAGCAAACGTATATCAATGTAATACAGAAATTAGTTTAGTCAATATATGTATGTACTTTTTATTCTATTGTGCTTGAATATATTACAAAGAAAAACGCGTTTATATTATAGTATTTTCATATATATGGAATGAACAGAAAAACATCCATAATTTAAAAATCCATTACTTATGAGTTATTACGAAAACGTCCTGACTTATATATTTCATTACGTTCAGCACTTTATTTATGAATTCAACAATAATATTTTGCTATTGGCAACAACTTTGAAGTCTGCTATTTTAAATAACATGCTAATTAAATATTGATTATGTGTTTAGCAGTACAATATGTTTTCCTCTTTTCCAAATATTTACTTGCCTATTTCGTTCTTTATTTTGATTCACTTCCTATTGATCTTCTTTATATGGACTGTTAAAGAAGATTTGGGATTAGTTAGGAAGTGTTAGTCTATCGCCGACATTTTTTTTTCATCTGGTTTGTTGGTTGGTCAAGAGAGTTATTGGTGACGAACCTCTCGGAACTTATTTAATCCGTCAGATGCCGGAGATGAAACTTGGTATTGTACCTCCTCTTTATCCCAAGTCCGTTTCCATGAGGGTTGGTAAATATTTGGATTAATACTGCATTTATAAACAATACAAGGATTATAAGAGACGGAGTTCGCCGATTGATTCTAATTCAGAATTCGGTCAATCCCCTTGAGGCATGTGAAAAGTCTTGTAAATTAAAAGAACTTCAGACACATTACGGACTCAAACTAAGACTCAACTTTAATATTAATGGCTCTGTAATTTACGACTACCATTTTGCTTCAACATATTTTCTTTTATTAAAAGATGTGAGAGGCATAATAAATTGCTATGTACATGTTATTTTTAGTATAAGTATTTCGTATATAAGTGAAATTTAAATAAAATGTCAATATATTAAAATTTTCAGGAAACCAATAGAAAAAGGTTTCCAAACGTAATTGGATACCTTAAAGAAAATGCGGGTGGCGATATATATTACTAAATTTTGAAACAAAGCAAAATAGCTTCAGTGATACATAAGCTAGAAAATTTAAGGTTAGAGTTAAGAATTATATGTGTATATCTTACACATTTTTTTCTTGCTTGCAGCTTAGTGGTATAGGCAAATACAAAAGAAGGTTAGATGGCCTTAAGAATATGTTGAAACCGACAATCTTAGTTACTAGGGCTATGAGTTTGTGCTATGAAACGACTGAGGCTAGCTATTTTTGTCCAATACTGTTCTGTTATATCTCTATTTATCGCTTTGCTTTATTAGATTTATGGCAACTTAGCATGATATATATATATATATATATATATATATATATATATATATATATATATATATATACCGGGTGTTTTTAAAAGAATATCGGGATTTTAACGCTTTATTGTATTTATCACATATAAGTTACAAGTATAATTCAGACATTGAACGAAAGAGTAACCGAAACAGTTTTATCTAAAAGTTTACAAATGTTCAATGTGAGCCCCATTCGTCAACCGGCACAAATCAAGTCGATAGGCCAGTTCATACCAAAATTTTTTCAGTGTGTCTGGGGAACTTCTTGCAACATCTGCTTCCATCCTGTGTCTGAAGTCTAAAAGGTCAGCTGGTAGCGGAGGAACGTACACACAATCCTTTATGAATCCTAAGAATATTATTATCATTTGGAGGTTGACAACCGAACTTACTACGGAACGCTCGTTGCATAGTAATAACAGATTCTGTCTTTGCAAACCGGAGAACGCAAAACACTTTCTGTTTACTAGTCATTATTTTTCTACTAGCGCGTTGATCTTCAAGAAAAGGGAAAATTATCATACGTTTTACGCACACATGCCAGAAAATAAAACTGTTTCAGTAGCTCTTTCGCTCGATGTATGAGTCATACTAAAATGTTATATGTAATGAATATTATAAAGCGTTAAAACTCCGATATTCTTTTAGAAACACCCGGTATATATATATATACTGAGAGAGAACAAAAGTTTTGGTGCCATGATACAACCAAACTAGTATAACCTCACTATCCTGATCTACAAATGAATATTCTTTTAATCTGGCTGACTACCGCTCTGTCTCTTTCTGTATTATATATTCAAATGCAATATGTATGGCCAAGAAAAATTTATATTTTGATTATATGTGATTAAGTGGTCGTGGCCGAAAAATTAAAAATGCTTGTTCGTGATCACATCGTTTATTTGAGCATGTTCCTCGTACAATGCCAAAATACAAGAAAGGGAATTATTAAAATATCAAGTTTTCATATACAGAGAAAAACAGGGAAAAACATGTTATAAAAAATACAACCAAGTGTTTAGGAGAAGGGATTTAGTATTTATTGATGGAAATGACATCATTGTTTAGGGAATATTAATCCCAGTTAGGAAGGTGCATGAAAACAATGAATTATCTTACATTTCTTGGAATCGCCAATAGATCTATCAACAATTCAAAACCTAACGAATCGGTGCTAAATATACCTACATGACGTTTTCAATGCTTTAGTAAGCATAAATTGTGA
>BMAU01006292.1:0-116950 GCA_019973935.1 Trichonephila clavipes
TCACAACATGTGCACTATACAGTTTTCATTGAATGAGGCACATAAATTTGGAGAAACATGATTCACAACAGGTACAAAAGTCTTGGCAGAAAAGTCCATTATTGGAAAAGCAATACATGATAATTTTATGAGGTAAAATCTCTGAGAAACATTACAAATACAGAATGTATTCTCTGTTGCTGCAATTCTTTGTTAGCACATTGACTTTTCATACCAATTAATTAGTTGGAAGTCAAAATGAGAAGCGAAGATATGGTGTTCCCGGTAATATTAATGATCTTGTAGAAAAACCTAAAGCAGCAAAGTGTTTACCAAGTCTTACATATGTTTTACCACATTGCTCCCCATCCTTTTTATCGCCCGGACCGGTCACCGTTTGGCAACTTTACCGACGCGATCTTTTAAAATCTTATGAAAATTAAATGATTTGAAAGAAGACGAATACAAAACACTAATCAATTTTTTGAATTTTATGCAAAAATTCACAAGTTATAAAATTTTTAATTTATCGCGTGTTATTTGAGTGTGATCCAATCACAACGATTTCTGAAATCAATTGGCGAAATTTTCTCTTTCAAGTAGAACCAGTCAGATTTAGCCAAAACTCTCCCTCACCTGTCAAAATCAGCGCTTGACTTCCTCTCTTCAGCGTTTCGAGCTACAATTTAATTGGGATTGTTTTCTAAACTCTGTTTTAAATTTCTAAATATTTTATTCTTTCCTTCTTTAATTTAATATGGAGGAATAGATCAAAATAATAATAATAAAAACTTCCAAGGTTCTCGTGTACAAAATTTATGGTTTTTAGACCTCCCTGGGAGCCATATTACGACGTATGTCGGCTTATAACAACCCCATTTCCATCCCTACAAACGACTGCCAACTTAATGCATTTGATAAACAAGTAATAAAAAAATAAAAATTGTGTGTGCTTATGACTACACGATAGAAGTGATAGCTCTAAATTTTGTAATGTTTTTTCAGGGATTAGTTAGGTGAATAAAGAACAAGGGGATATATTAGTATTGTCGTATAAAATTATTTATTTATATGTCTGCACTCATAAAGTAATATTTTTGTGCGAAATATGCAATCATATTTGCGAATTTATTGCATTCTAGGAAGGAAACAATAGGTTTATGGTAACTGAAATAGGTTCTAAATCCTTTAGATTCAAAATTTTATTTAAATATCTATAAAAAAAACTCCGTCAAGCGTTGTTCCATACTTCCCCGTGCTTCATTTGGATCATTTGACATAATTAAATTGAATTTTGATTTAAAAAAATCTATTAAAGGCATTGATTTGTCTTTTGAAAAATCTACTTTAAAATTCCCACTTAAAATCCTAGGTAAGTTGTTCAGAAGACCCGATCCGGCTTTGTCAATTTGGTTGTAATTTAACAATATTTAATTCTATCCATGACTTAATTTAGTCAAAGAGATAGTAAGACATGTAGTTGATTGGAAAAAGAGGAATCTAGGTCAAAACCCTTAAAAAGGGATTTAATGAGAAGATTTATATCACATAATTTCTGGCTTATACTAACTTTTTTGTCATTGTATGGCAGTTTTGTACAAATATATCCGGTGCTGATGCAAAGAAAGTCTTCTTAATTATATTTTGTTTTCTTGTATTTAAATTTTTTAATGTAACTTTTCTTAATACCTGTATACTTAATTTTGATATTTTAAATATTTAATTGTTTTAATTTTCTTTTTAGACTCACAGTATATTTAAGTAATGTGATTAATAGAACTATCTGTTCATTGCTATTCTGATTTGCTTACAAAAATAGATTTATATTCTTAAGATTTCTACAATATTGCTAATGATAGTTTTACTATTTTCTTAGTTCTATAAAAATTTGTCCTTGTTCTACATTTTATGTTTAATGTTAGTGTAGGATTTCTTTCTCTTTAAGCCTATTTTTTAAAAATATTACGTTTCATTTTCATGCTTCAACTAGGATTGGAAAGAATCCCGAAGTCACACACACACAGTCACACATGGCGGAGGAGGGGGAGCCCCACTTAGATTGAAGCAATGAACTTTACATTTACGGCGTATTGGCGTGTGGGGGGGGGGAAACTACGGCGTTTCAGAGTGGCGGGGAGACAACATCCCTCTAGGGGTGTGTATGTCCGATTTAAGACGAAAAAAGCCAAATGAGCGTTTCATACCCGAGCGTGACTTTCATTCAAGTTCCCTCTCCAACAAAATGCGTCAATCGAAGAAGTCAATTCCTACTTAGGTCAAAAAAGAAAAATTTTATTTTATAGTTACATTTTATTAAATAGTTACAATTAATATAAATATGTATACACATATGACAGAATCCCAATATTAAGTAACAAAATAGAAAGCGATTTTCCTTGCAAATGTCCTTTTTGTATTTAGTATTGGACTATTTTGTTTGTTTGTTACGATTTATTCAATAATTCAATTTAATTACTCTAATAAAATAGTACAGTAAAAAAGAAATCACATTCTCAGAAATTAAGCCGTTCTAGGTAGAATTCAAACACACAACCTATGAATTAGAAGTCCAACGTGCTATCCATTGCACTGCAGGGACACAATGAGTGATTTTCTTTTCTATATATGCTGTTGGAGTATTATTTTCGTTTGTTACTATTTATTCATTTTTTAATTTAATTAAAGAATTAATACTTGAAAAACTGCATTAACATCAAGTGTCATCCACTACAATTTTTTAAAAAATGTGTTTGAATTTTTGAATGGATGAATAGAAAGTATTTTATTAACGATTGAAATTTTGAACAAGATATATATATAAGGAGAGAGTGAACTAATACTAGGAATTGAATGTCTTCTCTCAGATCTATAAGGTGTCAAACTCGCGGTCCGCAACGAATGTTTTTGTAGCCCAACCAATATATCGGCACACAATAATAATATATAATAAAATAGCAAACCAGCGCAGAATACAAATAGAATTGGTAGAATTCGCTAAACTTTGTTAACTTTGCTCTTTTACTCTAGAATTTTAATTATTTGGAAGTGATGTGACGCTAATGATAACTTATTTAATTATTTTTTTTTCCTTAACCAAAAATACTAATTTCTTAACTTTCCAGGTTCTTAAGTTAACATCGCATCATGACTTAAGTTAAAATTAGTTAAGTTCTATTGACAAATTAACATTACACTAAATGAACAGTCCGATCGTATAGTGGTAACAATTAATTTTATTGAATAACATATTTAAGTAACTATAAATTTACTTCACAACAAGATTAAAATTTAACTTAGCTTAGAGAGAGAGATGAGGTGGGATGGAGTAGGGACATGGTTGCCGCCTGGAGTCCCGCGGAGTCTAGATTCTCAAGGTCTGGGATCTGTTCAGTCTGTCTCTGTGTGTCCAAATCGGGGGTGCATCCCCTTTTTGTTCAAAGACTCTTCACTTCAATATTCTAGAGCGGACTATTTGCCTTGTCCACTTAATTACCTCTGATTGGTCCGGAACCAGCGCAGAGTTACCGCACAAAGTTCATTGCCTTTTTTGAAGCGCGGGAAAATCCGATGACGCACCCTAATATTTATGAGGGCAATGAGCCCCAGGCGTGGGAATGCTGGCACTCCCTCGCTGAGAATTCAACCACTCAGTGATGGGAAAAGAGAAACGAATTCCACCAAACTGAGTTCGAATTTTTGAAGTTATGTTAAATATTCCTGAATGATCCGCGCCTCCCATCAGAAGTCAATTTTTGTGGTGTGTTTGTTATCTTTGTGATTTTCTCAATAAATATAGACTCAGTACCCATTCATATGCAAATGGAGGTGATCGAAATTCCATGCAACTCAGATTTGCAGGCAAAACTCTTTGAAGTAGGTATGTTCGTATTTTGAAAATACTTACCAGCCTAGTTTGAAAGTACTCGAAAATTCACACGTGAAATTGTTTCCATCTTTGGAAATACTTATCGGTGCGAACAGTTATTTTCAGTTATGAAAGGATATAAGTCTCTTGTTCGAAATGATACAAAAATGTCGCTCACCATGGGTCAGTTTTGAAAGAAATCAGTTCAAACAAATGTTTTCCTACAATAGGTAAGATAGTAGTTAAACACCCTTGTCCTAGACGTTATTAGATCTTTCTGAATATTGTCAAATAAATTACCTATAGCTGTTAAATATCAGAAATCATTTACAAAACGTACACTCAAAGTTGCAAACGTTTAATTATTGCAGTTTTGTTTTCTGCAATTGCGTAAAAAGCCATATCTTTAAATAAAAGTAATGAATATCGTTTTTTTTTGTATAATTTGTCTTAAAGTTCATTACCATTGTTCATATAAACTACTAGATTTTGTTGCAACCATTATTTTGTTATAACCATTTTATTCCAATAAATGGAATAAGTGGCATTCAATCGTTCCCATCGTTCTTACCTGGCTCATTGCAAACGAAATTTATGTGTTGTGGGATCAATAGCATTCTTCTTAAAGGAGGTCACGAGTCTAAGCCAATAGCAATCAGTCAATGGTTATTGATTCTGGTCTATATTGCAAAATCAAGTGTGTCCTGCACATACTGCAAAAAGGCGACAGAAGTAGCTCGTCATCGGATACGCCGATCCATGCACGCTGACGTCGTCTTTCTCTATGCCGGCATTTTTCAAGCTTGCCATATTTATTTGTCGCAAGCATCTTTTGTTCAACTGATGTATTTGGAACGCACCTAGTTAGATGTCAGTTAAGATTAACCTGCCGTACTCATCAAACCACCATGACCTTCATAAAATCTTCTGTCTGATGGAACTGCCAGCACTGGCAGTCGCCTGGCATTTTTAAGTATTAAACGCATTTGGCATAACATGCATCCCGCATTGCTGGGGGATGGGGGTAAATAAAGGTTGTGGTTTTGCAATCCATTATAAGATCCAACTTGGGGTCCAAAACCTGACTTTTCAGGGTCTCTAATAACATCCATTATGCCACTGATTAAACATTTTCTCTCGATAATGAGAAAAAAAAAAATAACCATTTTGAGATTTTCCTTTCTGCTGGTTCCTTCTTTATATTCTGCTCTCTTTTCCCATGATTTTCATTATCCAGTGAGATACGCTTACTCTAAAATATGCCTAGTTTTCTAGTTAATCCTCCTTGGTGTTGAATTGTCAATGTCCCTTAATGCTTCCATTGATTCATTAGCTATAACTTTCCTATGTTTTCTAGTGAATGAACTGTAGCTTAATTGAGACAAACAGAGCTGGGCAAAAAGAAGTTAGAAGTAAAATGTGTAAATTAATTACAGTACAGTAACTAAGTTAAGGAATATTAGATATTTTTAAAGTTTCATTTGAATAACGTTCAATAATAGAAGCCAGACTTTGTAGAATTAATACATATACATAAAAAAATAATAAAAGACAAATTGTAATCCCCATATATATATATATATATATATATATATATATATATATATATATATATATATATATATATATATATATATATACACTCTTGGACTAAAAAAGTAGCGCACCAAGAAATAATTGCCGGATCGTAACGAAACTTGGGATGAAGGTACATGTCGGGGAGATATGCAAATGATTAGAAATGCAGTGTGATTGCGCATTACTTAAAGTCGGTAGAGAGCGTTTAACGTCGTTCTCCGTGGAGTATAAAATAGGTAATTAAAGCTTGTTTGAGTGTTCTAAATAATTTTCAAAGGAAGAGCTGTGGTAGACATGCCATTACGCCGTTTTCGAAGAAAATATAAGGAGTTTTCTCAGTTTGAGAGCGGGAGAATCATCGATATGATGGAAGCTTTGTGGTCAGGTCGGCGAGTAGTTCGTCAATTAGGACGTTCTGATTGTGTTGTGAGGAGGTGTTAAGACCAGTGGGTCCGAGAGATGTCATTTACACGAAGACCAGGCTCAGGACCATCTTGACATTTCAGTCGTTGAGAAGACCTCCACATCGAAATAAATGCACGTATACAGCCAACTGTATCATCGGCCGCCATCTATGCACAAGTAGCACCTGCACTAGGGGCCCTTGTGTATTCTCGAACTATACGAAGGCGCCTGGTTAAAGGACATTTGGGATCGCAGGGCCCATTCCGTGTGCTGCCCTTGACGACCACCCATCGACACCTCCGTTTGGAGTGGTGCCGCGCAGGAGGAAACCGGACAGCAGCGGAATGGAACCAGGGCGTTTTTAGTAACGAATCCAGATTCAATATGAGCATCGATGAAAATCGTGTTCGTGTATGGAGACCACGTGGTGAACGCCTCAAACCTGCCTTTGTTTAACAGCGATACGCCACTCACACAGCTGGTCTGATGGTATGGGTTATCATTGCCTACAATGCAGGGTCACCCCTAGTATTGATTTGTGGCACCATGACAGCTCAGAGGTATGTCCATGACATCCTGCAACCACATGTGCTGCCACTCATGCAACGGCTCCCAAGAGCCATTTTTCAACAAGACAATGCTCTGTCTAACACAGCAAGGGTATCAAAAGACAGTCTCCTCACTACTACTACCTTCTTTGGTCTGCTGGGTCACCAGAATTGTCTCCAATTGAGCATATATGTAATCATTTAGGACGGCGAGTTGGGCACCTCACGAGTTGAAACGTAGTAGAGGCAGGGTTACAGCAAATATGGAACGAAATGTCTCAAGACATCATACAGAACTTGTATGCCTCAATGTCTGAACGTATCGCATCGTGCATTCGTGCTTGAGGGGGTTCAACAGGGTATTAAATCCTCCGTTCTTTTGCCTTTTTCTCTGAAATAAATGATCCTTTTTCTTTGATTTTCCAATCTTTTATTTATATCAAAGTAGTCATTACGTATGTAAAATTACGTTTCATTTTAAAGACTCCTTTTTGGTGTGCTAATATTTTTGTCCATTAGTGTATGTGTGTGTGTGAATTAAAACTGATTTTATTAACCTGTAGAGAGCAAACAAATTTTCTTTTGCTATTTATTTTTATTAAAATAAGCCCAGTTTTTTTTAAGTAAAATGCTCTACATTTTGTCTCCTTCATACCTTTCTTGTACTTTGCTTAATAAATTATTTAGTGTTCACTTAGTGGGTCTCCATTTGAGAACATTGTAAAATAATAAAATAAATGTGTTGATAAAATTTCTTTCTATAATATATTTATATATAGTAGAAAAAAAAATTTTCTGAATATTTTAATTTAGTTCTCAATTTTAAAAATCTACTATGTTTGTATCTATAACCAAATATATTTTTAAAAAAAGATGCTAATTCATTAAATCGGTATTAAAAAGTCGCTTTCAAAGGAACATTTTTTACTAAAAAATTGTTTCTGTAGTAATGAATAGGAATTCACTGAATGATTCCACACTCTTAAACATATTTTAATACAAGATATATTAGAAAAATTTACCTAATTTACCAATCTCTTTTAGGTTAGACATGGCCAGCAAATTCCTGAAAGCTACTATCTTAACTACCGTAAGAAATTTTTATCATGCTCTTCGCATTTAAAAAAAATGACTGTGCAGCGTTCCTCCATGGAAGAGATACGTTTTAATATCACAGAACGGGGATCGCTTCTTGAATGGGAGTTTGAGTTGAAGAACAAAGACATTGATTTTGCTGTGTATTTTAATTCCACTGTAGAGGAATCCAAAATTGTTAAAATAGTTCCTAAGCAAAGAATGGATACTTACTATGGACCGGAGAAAAATTACGTAAAATGTGAAAATCCAGGAATTTGTAAGTATAAGAAATAACATACGCATATAGTGTACAGGGAAGTCAAAATGAATGTAGTTATTACAAACGGCAATAACTATTTAATACAAAATAATTTAACGATATCATTTACACAGAGTGCAGACGGAACTTGTGAAAATGTTGTGTATATACGTCATAGATGCTCTATGTAAATTCCCTTGGTCGCGTCCGCATGGAAAAGCGTAATTTAACCGAAAAAAATATCGGTTTATTTTGGTTCAGTATATCTTCAGTCAATTTGTCACTAGAATCAACTTATCAATATTTTCTAACTTAAGTTTCGTCAACCATATAATTATATCATCATTACATAAACATTGCTTCTTGATTTCCTATTTTGATTTTTACTAGTATTTTTATGCTTCAGTTTCGCACGAAACTACTTATAAAATGTAGATTAAATTCAGTTGAATGAACTAGAGGTATAGATGATTCTTTAAGAAAAAATATCGTTCTAAGTTATATTTTTTGCATCTCAACATGCGATCATCCACAGATGTTTGTATAGACTGTTTAGAGAAACAAACCTAGGGCAAATCATGAACCTAGTTGTCAAAGGCGATTTTGATAATGGCTAACAAGGCCAATGCTCGCCGTTCTCTGCTCACCGCTCGTACATGCTGGTTAATTGTATCAATTCACATAGTGTATTGATTAAAAAAAGAATAAATTCTGTAAGACATTAGCCCGTGGGTGTTGCCTTCTAAAATATCCTCGTGACCTAGGGGTGTGGTGTGAATGAAGAACTTGGCGTTGCAAAAATCATAATATTTCTTTATTAAGATCTTAACTTAAACACTATACAATGGTAATATACACTGCTGGACAATTGCTAAGGACGGATCACAAATTGCTATGTAGCATAACATTAAGCGAGACATGAGGCCTAGTAGGATAAAATATAGTTGCCACACTGTTCAGACATTAGAATAAAGAATATTTATTGTTCTGGAAAGTACAAAAGCTGTGAAACATCTGAAAGAAAAAAAATGTTCATTTGATCTGCGTACGGAGAAATGGAACAATGCATCTAAAAGTCAGCAGGCACCTTAAAAAAGGTATCAGTACGGGATATGTCCACCGTGGAGTGTGATGCAACATTCCACAGGTCGTACCATACTTTGCACAACATTATCCAGCAGCTGTTGAGGCAATTTACCCATTCCTCTGTGAGTGCACGGATTAGGGTGTTCTTGTTTGTCGGAGGATAGTTTCGACCAGCAACTTGCCTCCCCAAAGCATAACAGACATTTTCAATGGGGTTTAGATCTGTAGAACGCGCTGGCCATACGAGACGTTGAATACCCTTGCTGTCTAGACAATCCTGCACAGCGAGTGTTCGATGACATGTTGCGTTGTCGTCCATAAAAACAAATTTATCACCGACAGCACCACGGAAAAGACGAACATGAGGAAGTAGAACTTCATCAATGTATCGTTGGCTCGTCATAGTCCCATTCGCAACCACATGTAGGCGCGTGCGGCCATTGATCATGATGCCGGCCCACACCATGATACTGCATGTCGGATATCGGTCCTTTTCCTGGATATTTTCTGGACGATAAGCAGTACTACTCTTGCGCCAGATCAGTTGGCGTCTACAATCCGATGACAGACTGAACCTACTCTCATCTGAGAATAGTACGCATGCCCAGTCCTGTTCAGTCCAATTGTGATGCTCACGACACCATTGCAAACGGGCAGTACGGTGCTGTCTGGTCAATGGGACACACACAATAGGTGTGCGTGCGTATAGTCCTCCTCCCCTCAAACGTCTGGCAACAGTTTTTCGGGAGATCTGCTTTCCTGAGGCAGCAAGAAACTGATTTGCCACCTGCTGAGCTGTGGTGCGCCTGTTACTTTTTGCTGATAGGACGATATATCTGTCTTCTGCAGGCGTCGTACTTCTAACACGACCTTCCCCGTGCCGTCTACTACACATTCCAGTAGTTTTAAATGACATCCACAGCCGTGAAACAACGATGTGAGCGATGTCGAACTCCCTGGCAACATCTGTTATTTTTGCCCTTCTTCGATCTTTCCAATAATTCGGCCACGCATAAAATCATCTATGGGATGTCGGGAAGACATGCCAAAAATTTTAAGTTCGTCTATTAAATCTTTCCTGTAAAACTTTGACTTGAAACAACAACTGTCCACACGCGTCAAAACCTTTAAAGCTCTTATGAACGCTATCACGTGATGAACAGACGTGGGAAAAAAATTTGCATACTCATACTTCTTCTTACTAATATGCCGCACTTATTCTAATTTTCCACATTTTGCTTCCTTTCATTTTGTGGTTGCTATGGATGATACTGTTATCCGTCCTTAGCAATTGTCCAGCAGTGTATATATTTAATCTTAGCATATCTGAGGTGAAGAAACGCTCAATACGTATTACCAAATAAGCACGACACTGACCTCTTTATTTAACTTTACCCTTTACTCCTAACCTCTGTATATACACAGTTACTAGTAGTTAATAGAACGATCCTACCTCTATATCTTGGGTAGCAGCAACTCTCTCGGATTCTAAAGGGCTTTTCCTTATCTCGCGTGGAATGGTACCACCTTGACTTGAACGCACTGGCACGAATAACTGAACTCTTGAAATTCGGCTAACCTATTACTTTAGTTTACGCGTTTAATTACAGACTAGCATAATCTCTTCCCTAAAGGCCACAATGCTTATGCTAAATTTCTGCTTTTTAAAAGGTTCTTAATTTGTATATCACTCTTCGCTTTGGATTTGGATGGAAAGAATTTGGGGCATCCAAGGGCATTAAGTTATTAGTGTGTAAATGGTGAGTCAATCTCCGCAGCACCATGTATTCCATTAGTTTGCAAGTGATGCAGGTAAGAGAAGTAGGACGATAGTTTGTCGTAATACCGGCATTCTTGTTGGTTTTAGAATGGGAATAACTATGACCGATTTCCACTTTGTAGTTTGCCAGTTTTCCATGACAAGTTACATATGTATAACCGCCTTTTCCTACCCACAATTCCAAGGTGGGTCAAGAAATGTCCAGGGATGTGCTATTTGGATCAGGTGATTTGTTGGTGTCCAGATTTTGATGGGCATAGGATAGTTCAGGTAAGGTGAAATCAACATTGAATAATGGGTTATCTGCCGCTCTGTCCCTACAAGATTTTATTTGATTTCTGGTGACTCTGGCGAAGTGCTTGTCAGAACTACTAAAATCAAGCCTAGTTTCATTTGCGTAATGCTGAGCCAGGGCCTCTGCTGCTTCCCAAGCATCCACCGAGACATGGCCATTATCACTAATGATAGCGTTAGTTTATTCGTTACTAGGCTTTAAGTTAGCAATTTGCTTAGCCAGTTTCCATAATTTAGTATTTGAAGTTCTATAGTCTAACTTTTCACATAGATTTCGCCAGTTTGATCGTTTGACTTATACATAAATTTTCTTAATTTCATGCGTTCAACTTATTCAATTCAATTTTTTGTCCACCAGCCGCCATTTTGGGCAATTACTTTTAAGAGTTCCGTACTTTGGGCAATAAATGGCTTTATAAGGTCTGAATTGTAGGCAAAGAAAGTACGGATTTTTTTTACTTTTTCGCCAAGGGATTGAAGACTTATCAGCTGTAAAAATGGAGTGCTTGAATTGGGACCATTCCTTTTCCAATTTGTCTGAAATAGGTTCTTGCGATATAAGATTGTTAGAGATATTTTCAAACAGACTCCAGTCGGCTTTCTTAAAATTCCAGTGGAGGTTCTTCACACCAGTACAATTGACTTTAAGATCGATTTCGACTAAAATAGGAAGGTGATCGCTGCGAATATTGTCCAGTACTCTCCAGAAACTGAAAGGAAGTAAACCAGGACTTATAAATGTCAAATACAACACATCAGTAGAACCGTAAATGTTAGATCGGAAAGTGTGACTGCCATAATTTAGACACAAGAAAGCATTTTCGTTGACCAAGTTACTAAGCTCCAAGCCTCTTGCATTTGTAATAGCGCTACCTCAGGTTGTATTCTTGGCATTGAAGTCTCCTAGTATTATAGTGTTCTCATCAAACAGACCTTCCATCATGTTTGTATCAAGATGTTGACTATTTGGAGGATGCTAGAGGTTCTTGATGGTAATAGTACGATCCTTAGGGTGGACAGTTATACCTAGATATTCGAGATCAGAAGTGTCATTGCCAATGTCTGGTAGTCTCTGAAAATGGACGTCACAAATAAGAAACACGAGTCCGTTTCCACCTGAAGCTCTGTTCCTTCGGACGATATTATATCCTTTAGCATTCAGAAGTCTCTGCTCGCACAATTTAGCTTCCTGAAGAGCTATAATTTCCACATGTAGTCTATCAGCTATTACCAGAATATGGTCTAACTTAATTCTTGTAACTACAGTACTTAATCCATTAATAAAAAAAGGATCATATTTTCATTTTTTCTTATAAAAAAATAGAGAAAGAAGGTTTGTTTGAAGCTTTTAGTAAGCAAACGTGCACGTTAAATCTACGTGTGGTTTAAATAAAATGAAAAGTGTGTTCCCAATCTTTTTTTAAAAAAATATGTTAGGAACAAAATATTTCGAATAAAATGTATTCTTATATATCTGGTACTTTCAAAATTATTTTGACTATATATTTACTGTCAATAAATCGGAAAAAAAGTTTTTCTAGAAAAAAAAATACATATATATTGTTGATAATATGTATGAATAAAATTATTTTCTTTTGGAGTGAAATTACAAGATTAATTTTTAATTTAAATATGAATTTAAATATTTTATTAAAGAAGAAAACTTTATAAATATATTTTTTTAAAAACATGTACTGAAAAAATGTTAATTTTTCTTTGAGTAGGATCTATTTAAAATCTAATATTTATTTTATTCATTCCAATTGATTTTTTAGATACGATTGTCTTCGACAACTCTTACAGTTGGGTGCATTCGAAAGAAGTATTTTACAGAATAAGAGTTAGAAAGACAAATGAATAATGAAAATAAGTGAATTGAGTTAAGAGACAACAATGACTTTTAGTTTTTGAATATTACTATTTCGTACTTTTGATACATTTATTTCTATGTACTTTTTTCAATAAATATTTTAAATTTTACAATGAGTATGTGTGTGATCATTTCAACAATTTAAGTTGAACTAAATTTTTGAGTATAATTTTAAATATTTTTGCTCAATTTCATTACATCCGATATAAATTTTTTAATTGTGTTGAATGTAAAATCTTGAATCAATCTATATTTCAAAATGTGCCTTAGCAATATCTAAATGATATTAGAAACAAAACAATTGTTAATGTTGTTTCTTATCCTCTAATTGTCTGACTTCGTCAGACAAGATCCATTAAATTGTTGACCTTCAAAAAGTCGATAACAAGAAGAGGAGAATCGTACAAGTCTTCTCTGGAAAGACCCAGACAGTCCAGGATATGTTCGGCAGAGGCCTGCTGAACCTTGCACTTGGAGCAGAACTTAAAAGTCTTCCTGCCCTCAAAGAAGGAGAGACTTTTCGTGTGTCCACTAGCCAATCTGAAAATGGCCGTTTTAGATGCTCTGTCACAGTTGAGATCCAGAAAAGAGCCCGGTTTCCTGGCCGCATACCAGTGGTGGGAGGGAGGAATCTTCCACTCCTTAGATAGTTGCCTATTAATTTTGGACTAATGCTCTGAGTAGGTAATGGCAGGAGAGGAGGTTGTTAAGAGACTACATCCCTCTTTGGCTAAGCGGTCCGCTTGCTCATTTCCAAAGATGTCAACATGGGATGGTATCCACCGAAAATGAACATCGTGATGTTTTGAAATAAGTTTGAGATTATGAAGGATGGAGATGCTTGTTTTGTCTCCTACTTGAGTCCAATTGTGTAAATGTTGAAGGGAACTGCGACTGTCCGACAAAATTCAGAGTTCTCCATAGTCACTTTCATTAATAATAGCTTCGAGGCCAAGTTTGATTGCCGTTAGTTCACTTTTAAAGACCGAAGAGAAATCCGGATTACGGTGACAGAAATAAAAGTTTTGACCAGAATTTTCTATGTAGATTCCACTACCTGCACGATCGTCTAATCTACTGCCATCTGTGTAAATTTTAATGGCGTCACAGGGGATTTCATTAATACTTTCCAATGCAAGTTGCCTAAGATGAGCTGGGATGAGATCTTGCTTTGTGACCGGGACAGACATGTTGAAGTGGAAGTGGACTCTGGGAAGTCCCTCTGATGGACTTAAACAAGATTTTAAGGAGTGGGGTTCGATATGAGATGAGAGCAACTGCAGATGTTCAGCATAACTGAAAGGACTGTTTCTCTTCAGTCTCTGATTATTGTGCCAATTGTTAAAGTATAGACAGTTTTTGTTGTGATATCCATAGCTAGAAAGTTTATTGAAGTAATTGGTGAGGATATTTTTGCTTCTAAGATGAAGAGGTTGAAGATCAGCCTCGAAGAGGACAATTTCTTTCGGGCAACTACATCTTAATCCAGTCATAATTCGCGCAGCCCCGAGCTGAATCTTTTCCAATTTCTCAAGACTGGCGGCGGACGCACAGCAGTACACTGGAAAACCGTACTCTTGTATGGGCCTAATGAGAGCCAAATAGGTGTCTCTCAATGTTACAGCTTCGGCTCCCCAGTCTTTGCCCGCTATAAATTTAAGAATACTTAAACGTTTTCTACATTTTGAGACAATATGATCTTTTTCTTATGACTTGACCATTCAGGATCAAGGACGTATCCGAGATATTTTGGGTGCTTTTCATAAATAAGATTCTTGTTATCCATCTTTAAGGTTGGTTGATAGCTGTACAATCTTTTGTTGGTGGTAAAGAAAGTAGCGATGGACTTTGTAGGATTAAAACAAAGTTTGAACTCCAAAGCATAGACTGACAAAGAAGATAATGCATTGTTGAGATTCCTTTCCATCTCAACCAAGTCTCTCCCTGAGCACCAGATGACGATATCGTCTGCAAACAAGCCTACTCTCATCTCAACTGAAGGTGTTTTCTCAATGCCTGCTAAATATAATGAAAATAGAGTAGGGATGAGGACAGAACCCTGTGGAACGCCCTGTCCAAGCACAACAGGATCCGAAAAAGTGTTGTTAAAATTTACTCTGATAGATCTGTGATGCAGGAAATCCGAGATCCATGCCAAGGTGATACCTCGAATATTAAAAGTGTCGTGTAATTTAATTAGTAGCTTGTGCTTCCAAACTCTGTCAAACGCTTTCGTTAGATCCAGAAGAGCAGCCATAGTATGGTGGGTGGGCTTGAAATTTTGTGCATCTCTAATGCTCTGACAGAAGGAAATAATTTGATCGACAGTACTATGGCCTCTTTTGTAGCCATACTGTTCACCAGGAATTAACCCTCTAAGTGGATACCTTCCTCCTGAAAAGTTATTCCGAAAGCGTTTTACTCTTATTTTGCCATTCCCTTCAAAAAAGCAACAGACTTAAATTCTTTCCCCCTTTTAAAACTTGGGAAGTCGAAAGGGGACAATTTTATGACTTAGTCGGCGTCTTTGTTCAGTGAGAACCAAGATAGCAATCGTTTAATAGCAATCGGCTGTTAAGATGCCTTGGGCAATCTTGTATGAAAACCGTAGTTCTACTATGTCGTTTTCCCCATAGATTCAGTCACAGTAAAATTAAAACAAAACGCAGGGTAAAAAAAAAAACATTAAATAAATGGCGTGTTAAAAGTTGAAAAATAGTTATATTTTCTTCAAACAAAATTTATTTTTCTGTCATTTTTTAAAAATTAAAAAAAAAAATATTTTGGTATTGCGATTTGAACCAGAAAAAAGCATCCTGTATTCATTTTTGAATATGAGAATTTTCGATTGAATTTTGAATTTTCGAACTCCTTGTATTAAATAAAAATATCTTTTCTACATCGGCATTTGTGATGGACATAACACACATTCAGTCAATAATTTTTAATTTTAATGGGGGATATACTTCTTCAAATGCGCATGACAGTACTTCTAACCATTTTCTACTCAAGTTAAATTTCTTATCTTTCTATTTCTTTTATTACAAGGAAAAATGTCACATATCGATAACTACATTTTCACACAATTCAGTCATTACAAATTCTATTGTGAGAAAAATTCTCCCTAATTAATTTTGTCTTTCAAAACAGTACTCTTAAACAATTTTGTTCAGTGAAGTTAACCGATAGTTCCACAATGTATTCATACCAAATTTTAAAAACAAATTTAACACTTGGAAATGTATCCTGTATTAAATTTTTCAGTATACACAAATATTTCCTGCTGTAGGGAAGATATAGTATGAGAGATGTGGTGTGCGGTTGTGAAAGAATGTTTTCGTACGTGTAGACTATTTTTGAAAATTTAAATATCACTGAAGCTGATCATATAACTGCAAATGAGCCTTATTTTAATGTAAGCTGGTATCAAAGTAAAACACTTTACAATATTAAACAGCCTATGGGTTTATACTCAATATCAAACTATTCGCAAAATGGCTTACAACTTCTATTCAAATTGTAAAGAAACTGAAATATAAACATATCTTACTGCAGTCAAAAATATTCATAATATGTAAGTATCCTATTTCCCCACTTATTTCTGCACATTTTAAAAACTGTAGCTGAATGCAATTTCTTATATTTATAAGCGAGGCATAACAACTCACACAGTCGTAAAAATGTCTTTATCATTTTTAAATATACTACTATAAAACGTATTTGGATTGTAAGATCAGTTGTAAAATCCTAAAAGCTTTTAGAGGAGCTAAAAACATGTAATTTTGGATTGATCAAATTTTTAATATAATACACACACAAATATACATATTATTAAGCAAATACATTTTAAAAATCAAACTTCCTTCTGAAATAAACGAAATTGAAAGAAAAATGTTTAATTGCAAATGAGTGGAAATACATGTTTATCTAAGGGGTATTCCCAAAGTGAGGTAATCCTCAAACTTAAGACTCAAACTCGGGGGCACAACAATCCATGAGGGCCAGGAACTACTGTGCCCATCATAATACACGTAACCATTGGACGCTGAGGTGCATGAACAGATGTCCCGATTTGGTGGTCTGTCCGAAGAGAGACCTTCAGTGTTTAAGACCCGAAGCAAGCTTGGTACTCATTTATCGACCCAATGTAGCGGGAATGAAAGGCAGAGTCGATCTTGCGCAGCCCGTTAATAGAACCCCAGACCTGTGGTGTGGAAGCACTATACACTACCTCTCAATCCTATTCGGTGAAAAATAAAATTTAATGTTAGAATCTTATATAAATTCCTAATGAATGAGGGAGTCCAAACTTTTTTTTTCATGTAAACTGTTTAGACGGAAATGGTTAATTATGAACATTTCACAAGTTGCATAAATTAAAATTAACCGTTATAGTTTACATAAATTTTTAAGGGTGCAAAAGGTGTATTTCGGCTGCACGAATTAATTTTAAAAGGAATACGGTTACGAAAAAGTAGTACAAATCTATCTAAAGTAGGGTTGGTTACCTTACATATTGTCAAACACAACAATGTATTGGAAGCCAATTCCGCAATTCATTGTTATAAAAATGTATGGAAAATTACAAGATTTATTTTTGCATTTGTAATTTATATATATATATATATATATATATATATATATATATATATATATATATATATATATATATATATCTATATCTATATCTATATCTATATATATATATATATATATATATATATATATATATATATATATATATATATATATATATATATATATATATATATATATATATATATATATATATATATATAATTTTTCCTGGGAACTTTAAAAGCTAGAGCGGCATCCATCAAAACCGCGGTTCTCTCTCTGTTTTTCCAGATCGCCCCTGACTAAGCCGGCTCTGCCATAGTAAGTGAAAATGCCGGATTTTGTTTGTCAAGATCATTTTATAGCAGATTGCATTTTTCATGTATTTTAGATGGTCGTTTTATATTTTCTACATCAATATCTTAATGTCTGAATTTAAAATTACATAAAATTTTTGACATTCGTATCAATGACCATGATAATTTTTATTAGTATATGAATGTGTCATCAAACGATTACCTGACTAATATTAACATATTATTTTAACCATTTAATTAATATTAAGTATAACATAACGCACACAAATTTTCTGAACTTTAAAATAAATATTTCGAAAACTACTTCAGATATACTCAAAATTTTTCATTCCTACGCTTTAGCTTCTCAGTTTTGCTTCTATGTAAGAATTTATTGTAATTGTATATTCATCAATTTTTTTAGTATATTTTTTGCTCTTAGCATGCAGTTCTCGACTGAATTGTATGAAATCTTTGAAATATATTAAAAGATACCAAAGAAGCTATATAATAAAATTCGAAATTTTTATTATACTCAAACAATTGCTAGAACTTATGGTAAATAATTTTTAACTGCGTGATGCATTTTTTTTCGAAATTTCAAATGGAATTTCTAACATAAAATTTCTAGCTTTATACGGTCGAGATTTCAAAAAATATCTAGATTTTAATTACTTATTCAGTTAGCCTTTAAAAAAGATAAATGTTGAGGTATATATATATATTTTGTATAAATAGATATTTTTGAACAATAATTCGAATGTTTTTGAATAGCTCGAATTTAAAATTGATTTTTATGTTTATTTATATGCATAAATGTCTACTGTAAATGTTTCCGTATATTTTTGATTACCATTTTTTCAAACATTCAAGTTATAATAAAAATGTGTGAAAATCTTCATTCATGTTCTCTTTGATGTATACTGAAGTTGAAGCACTTAAAATTCAAATATAATTCGGTGTATTTTAACAATATATAACTAGGGACTGTACTTAAACTTCCCTGAACACTTGGGCTTTGAAATCTAAAAAAAAAAACCTAATAAATCTTAATTAGTTTTTTTTTCGTTATTATTTTTATCAAAGTGTAAGAAAATGTTTCAAATTATTTGATGAAGTTTAAATTTATTCATTTTTAGTGGTTGGAAAGTTGAAAAGATTTCAAATTTTAAAGTGTTTGGTGTTTTATTATATTTTTTTGGCATCTTATAATGAAATAATCATGTTTCAAAAACTGAAAGCATTGATTAATATAAGAAAAATGAAGCGAAAGAATATACTTAAAAAAGATAATTTGTCTAACTATATAAAATAGCAGATTGCACTGACACGCCCCAACTTGTTACAGTTTCAAATTAATATGAAACCAAAAGGGAATTGTAACATATTTTACTTATGCGTTGGGACTTTTCAAAACTTTTAAAATACGATGTAACGTATAAACACTTCCTGGGGTCTAAAGAAATTTCACCTCGATTTTTTACGATTGCCCCAGGGTCAAAACACGGGGTTTCCTGCGAGCCATAAAACTTCCCCTCAGTGTCCTGCTGTGTTGCTTCCACCGTCCTTAATTATCTTTCAAGATGTTAAACCTTTAAAAGGGGAAAGGATTTCAGAAAAGTGCGGCTAATCCGCTTTTGAAAACGTTACTTGAAGGCAGAAAAATCAGTGCAGTCCATTTTCGAAGCATCTTTACACTGACGAAATTTTCCGTGCTATCCGGATAGAGGGTTAAGTTCTTGCTGTCCAAAAAGTACTGAATTCTGATTAATATCATTTTTTCCATTAATTTGCAGGCAGTACCTGTTAGGACAATGGGTCTTAAGTCCTTAGGAGCCCAGTTGTTTTTACCAGCTTTCTTGATAGGGATAATGGTCGCTCTTTTCCATTCAGCTGGAAGACGACCTATTTTCGAGGATAGGTTTATAATATCTAGAAGTCTAAGTTTTCCCCTGTGACCAAGGTTTTCGAGCATTCGCCCAAATACACCATCCGGGCCGGGAGATTTAGTCATATCCAAAAAGGCCATTGCTAGCAGAAGTTCTTGCTGTGAGAAGTCCCTGGACAGGCCCTGATCACCCACATCAGAGGTGCGACAGCCATGGATGAGAGAGAGAGAGAGATGTTCTTAGCTTTTTTCATTACAAATTTATCTTCAGAAGTGAAGACCAACTTGCTGGTTTCCTGATAGTAGGCAGCTAGACCATTTGCTACAGCTTTGTCGTCAGGAAAAACCTGTCCGTTAGTGTCGATTACCGAGTTACTCTCTTCACACTGTTCTTGCTCTTTGTTGATTTTCTTGACAACTCGCCTAAGTTTCGAGTTTGTAGTTCTAGAGTCTAGATTTTTGCACAATTCTCTCCATCTTGATCTCTTTAGTTGTGCATAAGATTTCCTAATTTTAGCATTTATCTGGTTGATTTCAGTCCTCAATCCACCTTGACTGTCGTATAAACAATTATTTTCATTAAAAGACTGTAACAATTGTTTTCTCCTGTCTAAAAATGGTTTAAGACTTGAAGCATTATGAGTGAATAAAGGTATGTACCCCTTAACATTTCCTCTTGGGATATAGAGCTTCGCATTGTCTAGAATGATGTTCTTAAAGTTTGTCCAGTTCTATTCAAGGTCATTAGTGAAGGGGGTACAAGTCAAGTTTTGGTCAACTGAGTCCGTGTAAGAGTCCCAATTAGCCTTTTTGAAATTCCAGAAATTATTCTGTTTTATCTGCACCTTCTGTCTTCTCTTAAAACAAATTAAGACAGGGAAGTGATCACTGCCAATGGTGTCCAACATCCTCCAAGAACATTGAGGAAATAATTCCGAGCTAGTAATTGCAATGTCTAGGGCAGTGGAAGTGTTGTAGCTGTAGGAGGTGAAGGTATGTGTACCGTCATTAAGGATCATAGATTCTGTGTCGTCTAACAACTGAAGTAACTCCTCTCCTCTTGCATTAGAACATGAACAACCCCATGAGGGGTGTTTGGCATTGAGGTTACCCACGATAATGGAGTTTTTATTAAGGAGATTAGATAGAGCTGGAGGAAGCGGCTTATGATTAGGTGGATGATAAACATTAATGATGTCAAGTGGCTTGCCTCTCCATTGAATTCTGATACCCTGGACCTCCAGGTCAAAACAGTCGGTAGGATATTCAATTCTTTGATAATTAATATCTCTGACGAAGAAGACCAAACCTCCTCCACTCTTGGACTTTCGATCAACTCTAAGGCTAAAGATAATAAAACCTTTAACCTTTAAACTTTATATCAACGGCTGAACTTCCCCAGCAACTAGAATCAAATTGGATCAACTGCTAGAAATTGCCTTAAAACAGGATGTCAAGGTGACTGCAGTACAGGAAACGAAATTAAAGGAAAGCAAAACAATTTTTAAAAAAAGACTGTTCATATCAATTTAAAAAAATTCCACTAATAATTTAATTTTCTATCGCGAAAGTATATGGTGTTATAAAATCACTTATTTGATATAGAAGTTGGATTTTTATGTGAATAATTTTTCTTCTTTTAAATCTAATTGTTATAAGAATTTCATTATTATTCTTAAAATCTACTCGAAATTATTTATACAGTCGGACCCAAATTTAACGAACTCCTTTTTTCACGAATTACGTGATTTAACGAACTTTTCTCTTTCACTGATTAAAATGAAGGCAAAATCCCCTATTTAAGAAATAATAAATCCCAAAATAGCAAATAATTTCAAAAACTTAAAAAAAAATTGTATTGCCGTAAATTCCGGTGTATAACGAACACCCCCTTTTTTACGTAGGACCCTGAAATGTACGGTAGCAATGCTATTGTGCTTTAAAGCCATTTGTTTGAGATATAATCTAAGGATTTTGAAAAAATAATATATGCCTAGAAAAATAGCCCTTTAAGTTTGTTGGGGTAAGCTAATCCACATACTTAGTTAAAGCACGCAATCAAGTCGGACAAGCTTGGTTTTTGTTTAACTCAAACATATATGCAAAACAGTAAAATTAAAATAGTGGTAATTATTAAATTCATATTCAGCACGAGCAATATATATAAAAGTAATTGAGATACAATAGCGGAGTGTCTATTTACAATGTAGCGGCACTACTTGCAAGTAATAAATAATAGCGATGTCACCACATCACCCCCCACCCCCCGAGGAGCAAGATAGTTTAGGGTTGAAAAAAATTTTTGTTGTTGATTGTGATCATCGAGGCCTAGAGATCCGAGCAGTAATTCGATCAGTGAAGCCTGAAGAGGAGGCGGAAGCGAGGATCCGGCAGCCTGAAGAAGAGGTGGAAGCGAGCATCCGGCACCCTGAAGAGGAGGCGGTGCGAGGATCCGGTAGCCCTGAAGAGGCCACAAGCTCTTAAAAGTTAAGTGTTCTTCTTTTTATTATACAGTATTCCTACCTTTGTAGAAGATTTTTATGCACATCTTATTTTTTTTATTTTTGAATCTATCGTTTTTATACTCGGTGTATAACGCGCACCCTTAAATTTCGATCTTATTTATTGTGTTGTGTGATGAGAAGCACTGAGTTAATTGCATGGCTGTTAAAACTGGATATTCAATGAATGTTTCTGTGATGCAAGAAATGAAGGGAAAATTTCTGCAATGGGTTGACTAATGTAATTTAACACACAGTGCTTCTCTCTCTCTCTCTCTCAAACTTTCACTATTTGCGACCCACTTTTCGATCATAATATTCATCGCGCTCTCCTCCATACAATAACAATGGATTGAATTCAGAAATACTATACTTTGAAACTAAAGTTATAATGCAACTTTTTAAGTACCACGGACGTATATAAACGTCTCGCTCAGCCAAAGCGTTAATTGCCTTGGACGTATATATATATATGTCTTCCCGAAATACGATCTTTTCTATGCACTGCTATCAAAACAGTTATTCAGAAGGCTTTGGAATGCAATTAAAGAACCTTGACAGTGTATGCTAAGGATCTACTTATTTCAGAGGATTTGCTTATTTGTTCCTTTTCTACTACCCCCTCCCCAATGCACCCCATACGCTAGCCTACGTGTAAAACGGTGGTATTAGGCAGCGAATCCGTAATTTTTAATCGCTATTTAAGGAATTAATTATAAAGAGTGTTTTTTACGGGTATAGAAGTTTAAGTTGGCATTACTTTCCAAGATGGCGACCGATTGAACAGCTGTCAAGTGATTTATTCTCAGTTTGGTTTGGCAATTCATCATGAATAGACTCACGCCTGAACAACGCTTTCAAATTGTGCAATTTTATTTCGAAAATAATGGTCAATTTTCATAAGCGAATTTTGTTTAGCGATGAAGCGCACTTCTGGTTGAATGGCTACGTCAATAAACAAAACTGACGCATTTGGAGTGAAGCTAATCCACAAGTGTATGTCGAAACACCGTTCCATCCAGAAAAACTGACTGTTTGGTGCGCTTTATGGGCTGGTGGAATCCTTCTTCATAAACGATGAAGGCCACAACGTTACAGTAAATGGTGATCGGTATAGAGCCATGATTACTAACTTTTTCATTCCTGAATTGAACAATCATGATGTCCAGGAGCTGTGGTTCCAACAAGACGGCGCAACATGTCACACAGCTCGTGTCACAATCGATTTATTGAAAGACACGTTGGGTGACCGCCTAATTTCACGTTTTGGACCTGTGAATTGGCCTCCAAGATCTAGTGATTTAACACCGCTAGACTATTTTCTGTGGGGCTATGTAAAGTCATTGGTCTATGCGGATAAGCCACAAACGCTTGACCATTTGGAAGACAACATTCGCCGTGTTATGGCCGATATACGGCCACAAATGTTGGAAAAAGTCATCGAAAATTGGACGTCCAGATTGGACTACATCCGAGCCAGCCGTGGCAGTCCTATGGCAGAAATCATATTTAAAATGTAATGCCACAAGATTATCTTTCGAATAAAAAAAATTCATGTCAATCGAATAATACATCGTTGTTTTATTGCAATTTAAAGTTCTATACCTCTAAAAAAACACCCTTTATAAACCGTACAAATTATCAACAAAAAAAAAGTGTTAGTTTGTGTATATAATTTGATGCATGAAAAGCCGATGGGGTCACTGGTAATTATTAAACGTTCTTAACATAGTACTGTTAAGTTAATTGTAAAATACATTGCGCAGAGCTGCTATATTTATAAATGTTTTATATCAGTGTAAATGTGTGCTTTATTTTTTATGTCAGAATGTATTTTATTTGTTTACTTTCATTAAATTAATAATTTCGTTAAATATCTCTTTTGTTTTCGACTTTTCAATATGCTCACGCCCCCCTCGTAGGGTTATTGCGCCCCCTCAGAGGGGTGCGCCCCACAGTTTGAGAAACGCTAATATAACAAAATAATTTTACTAAAAAATATTTGCTTTATGTTTGTTTAAAATAAGTATTTCACCTTAACTTTATCTATATTTTTTCATTTATCTATATTCTCATTAATCTCTATTTATGTAAATTTTGTACACCGATATAACGAATAACCTCGATTTAACGAAAAAAATGTTGGGTCTGATAAATACATTAAATCGGGGTCCGACTGTATTTAAATCACCAATAGAAACTCAACATTAAATATAACAGTTAACTGTATGGCTGTTAAGATCGGATAATCAATTAATATTTCTGTGATGCATGAAATGAAGGGAAAATTTCTGCAAGGGGTTGAATTATATAATACAACAAAATAATTTTACAAAAAAATATATGCTTTACGTTTGATTAAAATAAGTATTTTACATTAATTTCATCCATTTTCTCATATCTCTTTTCTCATTTCTATATTCTAATTTTTATCTATTTTCTGATTTATCTATATTCTCACTTTCTCATTAATCTCTATTCGTGTATATTTTGAGTGTTTATAGACACATATTTTAAAATACTCATTGTAAAACATTCTATTATATGCTTAGTTATTTTATTTCACTTTATTTACTGTAACACGAGAATATAAAATTCCGAATACAATTGAATTAAACTTTTACACAAAAACAATGAAGCATTGAAAAAAAGATACTTTGTGTGTGTTCATGTGTATTTTGACAAACCAGAATGCAAATTATTCTTTTAAAAGCGAAAATCTAGTACATCATATTTACTATTACTTTAAAACCTTTGTTCTGAAAGCAAAGTTCATATTACAAAGATCATCATCAATATTAGCATAAATAGTCGTATTGTGTGACATTGTGCATTTGAAATTTTGAGTAATATAGTATAATTTGTGAATATACATACAAGAATAATACAATACGCACAAATGCTAATATTATTATATGACCATGCTTTAAAATGAAGAAACGCATTAGTTGTGATAAGTGGGTCTTGGAGAGCGACAACTAGATCCGTTTTCCACAACCTTTTTATCGCCTCGGACCGGTGAACGTTTGTTAATTTTACCACGGCCCGCTGAGAGGGAGGAGGTTGATTGTTTATATTTTAGACTGTTTTGATTTAATAATTTAATTGTATTTAATCGTGCCTTCATGATAAAATATAGCTACAACAAAAAACGATTATAAAGTGATTTAACAAGAAATATATATATATATATATATAAAGTGACTTTCATTAAAAAGTGGCCCAAACCCAAGAAAAATATGACTTTCATTAAAAAGTAGCCCAAACCCAAGAAAAATATACCACAGTAAATAAAAGGGAAATAATTTAATGTTTCTTTTGAGGACCGATAGTATTACATCCACTTACCGGTACTGGTCCACGGATCGGGGGTTGGAGATCACTGAACTAAATAAATTATAAATGGACCAAACAAAAAATACTATCGCCTTTTCCAAGGTATAATAGCCTTTGTGCCTCCGCATCCTGCTTTTCTCAATCAGTCAGTTTCAGGTGTGTAAGCCTATTTTGGATTTACCAGCATAGTTGACCATTTCCTGATATTCATATTTTATCATGACAATTCTCCATGCAGTGTAGTATTTGACCTTAAATTAGTTATCGATATCAACAAAAACGCTTCAACGGCAATAGGTACGTTGTATTATTTTTTTTAATTACACTTTACTGTTTATTTCTAAAATCGAGTACATTTCGAGTCATTTATAATTAGCAATTTTTAATCTTCAATGAAATGAAATGCAGATTTTTTTTTCAAATTTTGTACTCAAAGATTTAAACAAGTAATATCAAAAAAAAATTTTTTTAACCTTATTCGTACTTAGATAAACAAATAAAATTTTTATTTTAGCTACTTTTTATTAAATAGCTACACTTAATATAAATATGTATATACATAAGACAGAATCCCAACATTAAATGGTAATTAATTTTTATTAATTATCATTAAAGAATCGTATTTTTATCCAAAACAACCGTGTATATAAAATTGCAGTTCAGTTGAATGCTTTAAAACGTGAGGAAAAATCATTTTCATTTTTTGACACAAATTGCCAAAATTGTCGCTAAGTCGCCAACGTGGCTGTATTTGTAATTCTTTAAATAATTGATTTTAATCAATTATTTTTTATTAATTAAAATGTAATTATTGTATTGCCACCCAAAATAATCAGGTATATAAAATTTCAGCTGAACTGAGCGCTTTAAAGTGTATTTTATTAACGATTGAAAATTCCACCAAGGTAAATAAATAAATATATAGAGAGAGTGTGAATTAATAGTAGGAATTGAAAAATGAAATTATGTAAACGACAAATATTTAAAAGGTTTACAATTTCTTCCGGTTTTTCTTTAAATTATTTTGCATCGTTTCTTGATTAATTGTATGTTATTAATCCTCCTTAATTTGTGTGACCCTATAACATCGTCTCCAAACACTTTCTGATTTTGACAAAAAATAGAACGTGAGCCGTTTGAGATAAATAAAGGTAGTGTGATATGGATTAATTTGAATATTTAGTTTATTTATGTCACTGATATTATTTACAGATTATGTATTGAAGTTATTAAAATCATTCATTAGATTATTAGAGTCCATGTTCTGATTGTGAGGAAGGAGTTTGAGGCCTCTGCTCTCAACGAACTTTTCAGGCCATCTCCCGTTTCTCTCTATCTTCGCTATAGTCTAGGTCAGGAATAACGAGGCTTTTTGAGATGCGTGTTAAATTTTATTCATACTGTTTTTAGTACTGACTCGTGGGTCAGTAATGACCATTTGCTCTAAAGTTAAGTTTAAAAATTTTTAACTGAGTATGTTTAAAACTAATTATTATTAAAATTCAATTGGCTTAACTAAAAAAATGGACGTGATTTGAGATGATTTAAGAATTTTTGATGGGGTTAAAAATTTGTGTTTGGTGCAAGTGACAATAAATCTTTGAATGAACAGGGAGTAACGAAAATTACATACAATACATATTATGAAATATTATTTATTAGTATGTATTTACACACACACACATACATATATATATATACATATATATATATACATATATATATACATATATATATATATATATATATATATATGTGTGTGTTTGTGAATAATGGTTTAATAAGAACACTTTTAGAAGGGCATAATACTATGTCGTGGCGAGTGGTTGATTTTAATATGGCGTACCAAAAGTTGGGCGTGGCCGGTTAAAACTGATTGATACTGTATTACGAAGAGACAATCGTGTAGTTTATTAACTCCAATTTATTGTACTTCTTGAAACACATATGCATCTTACAAACAATAAGGACTGGACGGCACAACATAGACAAAGAGAATACACAAACACACAAAGCGTGGCAGCCGGTTGACTACATGTTTACAGAGTGCCGAGCAAAGAGCAGAGAGAGCTTGCTTTCCAGAGTGTCTCTATTTATATGTTGCGGGACATCACGAAAATTAGGAGTTGGATGGATGTAGTTTCAACAGTCCGCGGTAGGCGGTTAGCCAATTAAATTAATTACACGGTTGTCCTGAAGGACTTTGCATTAAATAATTCAAGAGCTATTACCGATTAAATTATTGGTTTACACCTGAAGGACTTTGCATTAAAAATAATTCGTTAAAAGCTATTACAGATTAATATTATTGGAATTATTATATACCCCACACACCCATATATATATATATATATATATATATATAAAATAAAAGTGAAAAAGTTCTAAAACCTACAATGCCTAAGAAGAGCAAAATTAGAGTTCATGAGACACAACATATGGAGAAACAAAAAAGTCTTCGGACTAAACTGGAGATCTATTATAATTTCTATAGCTGTCGCTAAGTTAGGACAGTGATTTAGGGTTATGCAAGCTTTATAAATATCCACCTTCCCTGTATAGCAGAAAATTTTGACACAATAGAAAAAAAAAAGAAAATAGAGCCATGCGGAAAAGTTAAGCCAATTTCAAACACGTGGATAATAAACCTGACAAAATAGTAAAATAAAATTATGAAAAGAGAACATTATTGAATCTCTCAAGGAGAGGAATATTAAGAAACATTTCTACAGAAAAATTTAGATAAAAACTTACATGTAATAATAAAAAAACCCCATGAAAACTGAATAGCAACTCTCAACGCTAAGGTCCTGCACAAAATGATGTTAAGATTGGCATATCAAAACAAGACGAAAAAAAATGTGGCGCTACCTAGATAGTTATTTTGCAATTAAACAAAGCACAATTATTTTTTAAAATAAACTAAACATAAGAAATTTTAAATAAATTAATGAACAAAGTTAAGAACATAGTTGATATAAAATAGAAATATATTTAAAAATAAATTTGCATGGATAATTATATTCTAAATAGTTATTTTGCAATTAAGTAAGCACTTAAGCCTTTTAAAAATTATTTTAAAAAATAAACTAAAAGAAGAAATTTTAAATAAAATATTGAACTAAGTTAAAAATAGATTTAATATGAAATAGAAATATACTTAAAAATAAATTTACTTGGATAATGAACTATTTGCACGATAGGCAAACGCCAAGTAAGTAATCATGTTATTCCGGGTGCAATATGCACACATGTTTATTCATAACGTTTGTTTTCCTATAGTTTTGTTGATGGCATTCTTGTTCCTTAATTTTATCTAATTAAAAAAATTTTGATATTGTATTTTTTGCATTATTCTAGTATATATATTTATTAGGAAATATTTTTTGCAACTCTCTCTCTCTCTCTCTCTCTTTTATATAATTTTTGTTTTATTGTAATTTATTTATCTAATTAGGTATTCGTATGCTTCGTTAATATTATCTGGTTAGTGTTAGCTGGGATATTTATTTATATTTATTGATACAATTAGATATAGTCCTTAATTATTTTAGTTATTAATTAATTTTGTAGTTCTTTATTTCATATTTTTTCACAAGAATGGCTCACAGTGTAGGTTCGAAACCACTTCTTTTGAAAAAATTCAACCTGCACGGTGCGAAGTGAATAGCACGAAGTGCATATAGTGCGAAGTTTTCCAGTGCCACTGGAAATCGAAGTGTTACTGCGAATGTGACGATAGGATTAAAATTATTCGACGATAAATTCGTGAGCAACTAATCATTTACTGAGCCCGATTGCTTAGTGAAAGATTATTTTTTTTATTCAAGACCTTGTAAAAGCAGAAATGAAGAAGAGAGTAAAGTGTACAAGCCATCTGTTCAAATCAGAACAACTTGACAGATAAGTTAAAAACTATCTTGTTTTATTGGTACTTTTTTTGAAACTATTATGATTGTATTACTATTTACTCATTTATGCTTAATGTAACTCATTGTTTTAAAATACAAAATAGGATTTTATGTATTAACATTTATATTTATCATTTAATTATAAGTTGATTCCAAAAGATAAAAAGTACTGACAACTATTCAAATTTAGCAGCTTTTTAAACATCCGTAAACGAAATGTGATTGGGCTAATTTATATTTTTAAATAGCTACATTATCAGCGATAAGTTTATAATTTGATTCTTATTTTTTAGAGTAGCATTGAATATTTTATTTAATTCTCTAACAGTTATTTGACGAGAATGAATTTTATTTTTACAATATTTTGCATATAAATACATTACAAAATTATGAAACATTTGAAGATGTTGAAATTATTCTAATAGAATAACATTCTCCATCTTTGACTGTCTGATTTACTTACTAATTATCCTTTAAATACATTTCGAAATTTTTTTAGAAATGACTTAAGAAAAAAAAATAAAAGAAAATACTATTTCACTATTCAGTTAAAAGAAATTACTTATATTAATGTATAATTTTTAAAATGCATAACTTGTGTAATGCAAAAAAGTGTAATTTTTCTGAAAATAACACGCAATAAATAAGCATAGGTATGCGACACTTGGATCACAAACTAAAATTAATGCGAGTATGAACTATATTAAAAATATATATTACAATTTTTAAAGTACATTCAATATTTTTTTCTTCATATAAAGTGCCTTTTACATGTGGATCTATTTTTTTAAAATCATATAATATTAAGGGAATGTTTCATCAGAAAAAGTGCAGTAATTTTCAGAAATGCAATTTAATTATCCTCAGTTTTAAATGTATTTTCCTTCTTATTGAATTACATATAATTTATTTGTAAACAGATGGTTCCAAACTATACTTGTAAAAAAGTTTACTTGTTTGAAACATTGTTTATCCCGTATTAGAGAGTTAATATGAAAGTTTTTGATTAATAAATATTTATGCATTGAGGAAATGAGTTTTATTTTTACTCCACAATGAAATGCAAATTTGATTGAAAGAATACAATACATATGTATATATAAATGAAAAGTTGCATAAAATATCCATTGACAATTAAATTAAAACTGTATCTGTAACTGTATTCTGATCAAAACAAATATTTTTATACAATTTAAATGATAAATAACACTATTTAAATATATTTGAATTTAAAACAAAAAATCACAAGTTTGTTGTGTTAGACATTCCACAAACTTTTTAGGTTATAAAAGTAATTGAATATATTTCAGCCGCAGAGTTGAAAAATAAAAATTTTCAAAACAAGAAAAAATGTGCAACCAGGCCTAATAAAAAAGTTTCAGTAATTGAGTTATTTTTGTTTTTTAAATTGGCACATAAGTCATTTTGTTTTTAAAACTAAATAGTAACCTTTTTTTAAAAAAAATGTTTGGATACAGTAACAGTAACAATAATTTTTTCATGCTTTACAAAATTATATTAAGTAGATTTTGAAAGCAAAATGTCAGTTTGACCAGCTTATTTCACTACTTAAAAAATTTAGAATTTAAGTTTTTCAAACTCATAAAATGCCGAATTTTTAAAATTTTTTAGTCGTTTTAAGTGATTAGTGTTTCAGAGATTATTGCGCACAAATTTATTACGGATTGAAAACTCTATTCCCTTGTTGGTTTTTAATAACTATTTAATAAAAATTGGTCTTGAAATCAATTTTATAATAATGTAACTATGAGAACTCAAAACATAATCAAGCAGAAATAATTTGAGTAATGAAAAATGAAATCAATATAAACCTAATAAACTGCTCAGTTACAGTAACACATAGCAAATTATTTACATTTAATTCATATTGTAGGCCTAATTATCAGAATGCGTAACTCTTTCTGGGGTGTTTATTTGATACATACAGGAGTGCTAAGTGTCAGTTCTGAAAGTAAAAAAAGAATAATTAACTATACGAGTTTATAGGAGAAAAATAGTCGTAAGCAAATGACGACTGGAAGACAAAGGAAGGTTTATTTATGAATAGCATACATGAATTTATGCATGAGAGAATTAAAAATATCCTAAATAATATGTAAGGCATGGCAGTCTTGAAAATCATTCTTTTTTAGGATATCTCTAGTGTATACCTAATTTCTTTTTTATTTAAACCAAACATAAAATGTTTAACTTTTTTACTGTTGAAATCTTTTCAATATATATATATATATATTTAAATATATAAAATCAATCACAATTATCAATTGAAAAATTGAAATATATGAATCTTATAATACTAAATCCCATTTCAAAATATCAATGGCGAATATAAAAGATAAAATTCCATCTTTTTCAAACAAAATTAAAAAAATATAAAATAAAATAAAATAAAAATTTATAAAATATCCAAGTGCAATCTCGGACTTAAGACCGATAAGTGGGGTTAAACTAGTTTGATGGCACCAACCTTCCCCCTATTGCAACTTGGTAAGTTAATTGGAAAATATCCAAATTTCAAAAAAATTTTAAAAATTAAAAAGTTAAAATTAAACCATTATACTTGAAAAATTAGAAAGTTAAAATTAAAAAGTTAAAATTAAACCATTACACTTGTAAAATTAAACTATTCGCCATCGCATTCTGAAAGATATATATATATATATATATATATATATATATGTGGCATGCAGCCAAAAGCAAAACACATGTCTTCGCGCGCAGGCGCAGCTAATAAGAACTGAAACCGTGGAAACTTTTGAACTAGTGAAAGTAAAACAAAAACTTTGAAGAGCAGAGAAAAGAGAGAAGCAGCAAAGGAGAACGCGAGAGGTGCGCGAAGGCGTTACCTTCTGAATATCATCGTCAAACTTATCTGTAAAAACTACTTTTTTAATTAATTTTTGTTTAATGTTAAAATAAAATAGAAGATAGACCAACGTATTGGACCCCTTGTTGTCTCCCACAAATTATGGGGGCTCGGCCGGGATCGAGAAAATTTCGATTTTGAACCAAAGTCTGGACAATGAACAACAGCGTCCGTGAAGGAGACGCTCCGCCATTTTTCGGAAACTTCGTTCAACCTGTGTAGAGGTTGAATTTTCAACTTCATTCCGCCTGTGTAGAGGTCGGAACAAATAACAAAATAACCTGTGTAGAGGTATATTTTTTCAACGAACCATCGACAAATATTCCGCCTGTGTAGAGGTTGGAAAACCCATCGACGAAAATTCCGCCTGTGTAGAGGTTGGAAAACCCATCGACGAAAAATCCGCCTGTGTAGAGGCCGGAACTACAATATTTCAACTATATTACCTGCGAAGAGGTAACATCAGTGGAATCAACGTTTTATTGGATACATCGTTTTTGCGAGCAACAAGGGGAGCCAGAAAAAAAAAAAAAAGGTAGGATCTTTCCAAATTTTTATAAAATGTATAAAAACGCTCTTAAAGAGGATCTCATATAGTTGTTCAGGAGCTAGACGGTATTGTCGAAAGTACTGACACTATAGTTAAACTAAAGACTAAAATTGAGAACAGTAGTACATTTGAAAGTGATCCAGATTTCGTTAAAACTTTAATTCAAAACTGTATAGATGAGAGAGTATCGCAAAACGAAAGAGAGGTAACTTCAGAACAAAAAATTGAGCTCGCGAAACTTCAGTTAGCAAAATTAGAAAAAGAAATCGAACTTCAATTAGCTAAAAATAAAGCATTAAGTTTAAATCCCGCAGCTAAAGTCGAAGAAAAACAGTTCGAAACTAACATAGAAAATATGATAAAAAAGTATAAAAACTTTATCTCTTCCTGTTCCCACCAGATCAGAAAATTTTAATCTGTTCTTCCAATCATTAGAACGCGCATTTTTAACCAAGAAAATAAATGACGAATATAAATCTGAAATTTTAATAAATCTTCTGGGCGAAAGAGCTCATAACGTCTTACTGTATATTAAAGAAGAGGAATTAAATGACTATGAAAAACTAAAATCTATAGTACTCAGAGAATTCCAATTAACCCCTCGCGAGTGTTTAAACTCATTTAAAAATGTGGGATCACAAAAAATCATCAGGCGAGACATACATCCAATTTGCTGCAAGATTGACGACAAACTTCCAATATTATTGTTCGTTAATAAAAAGTTAATTCCTTTGAATCTCTATGTGATCTTATAATTTCTGATAAATTATATGAAACTTTAAATAAGGAAACTGCAACTCATATTGGCATTCGAGAAGCAGAAGATTGGTTTAGGCCTAATGATTTAGCTAAAGAGTGTGATATTTATATTTCATCTAGAAGCGGATCACGTAAAGAAATTCCTATTACTTATGGATATACCCAAGACCCCTTTAAAAATAAATCACAAAACTTTAAAACAAAGATTAAAGAGAACTATCCCCAATATCATGAAAAGAAAATAAAAATTGCTATATATGCGGTGATTCATCTCATTGCGCAAGAGACTGTGAAGCGTTTTAAATTAAAGAATCTAATGATCACATCCATAATAAAATAAACGTGAATACTTTGAAAGTCGAGAGCGAAAAACAAAATAGCGAAGAATGCGCAAATCTTCAATACGTAAACATTTTTGTGGAAAATCAGCCCGTAACAGCTTTGATTGATTCAGGTTGCCAGATCCCAGTTTTAAATTCCTCACTAATTAGAGTGCAAACACCTTCCGAAGAGATCATAACATTAAGTTCATGTTTTGGCGAACAGCGTATGGTAGAAGTTAAACCCATAAATATTTCTCTTAATCAACACTCTCTAGCTTAAGTGTTGGAACGGCAATATCACCGACCTTGACCGAAGAATTTATTATACATCCCAGTGTATATTCTGAAATAGAGAAACTAGGCCACGCAAAGAGCGATGTTTTATTGAGTGAAAATGAATCCTCTTTAGGTGCTCATGCTTATGCTTATTCAAGTGCTGTTTCTTTTCCAAATGTTTCTGTTTCAAATGTGATAGAAAACTCTAAAATGATTTGCCATATGTTAAGAACTTTAATACTAGAAATGATTCGAGTTCTCTAATTAAGGATTATAAATGCAATAACATTAAGAGTACTAAGTTAAAAGGTGTATTAAATTGAAAAATGATATTCCTGGTGTCAGAGAGCCAGACGTTTATCTTGTTCTGAGAAATTACAGGTAAACAATCAAATTGATGATTGGTTACGACAAGGTATTATAAAAAGAGAGTGTTTTTGATTATTGCTCACCTATAGTATTGTGTAAGAAAGCCAATGGTGCCATGAAAACGAGTTCCGTGGAATTCATCTCCCGCTCACCTACCCCTTCACCAATGGAACGTAATTATCGACGGTTTGTGTTGCTCCGACGAATCTTTCAACCTTGGCAGTGGAAGCGAAGGAAAGGAGAAATCGTTTTGAACAGACGTCCAGAACTCTACAGAGGAAAATATCGATGCGTTCAACCAAAGATCAACTTGTTAAAAGACGTTCTTATGCCTGTGAAACAATGTGTTTTCCTGTGGAACCTTCCGGATGTCGAAGAGGTGCCTTCACATGATGGAGAAACTGTCTAGTTCAGAAAAATTATGATATGTTTAATCTCTATATATTTGTCGTATAGTCCTTGTCTGTTCCGTTTTTTTTTTGTATGTTTCAGATTCTCCTCTGGTCTCCATGGAAATACCGCTGCGGACAGCGTACGGTCAGGCTGGCCGTTGTGGCATGCAGCCAAAAGCAAAACTAGTCTTCGCGCGCAGGCGCAGCTAATAAGAACTGAAACCGTGGAAACTTTTGAACTAGTGAAAGTAAAACAAAAACTTTGAAGAGCAGAGAAAAGAGAGAAGCAGCAAAGGAGAACGCGAGAGGTGCGCGAGCAGGCGTTACCTTCTGAATATCATCGTCAAACTTATCTGTAAAAACTACTTTTAATTAATTTTTGTTTAATGTTAAAATAAAATAGAAGATAGACCAACGTATTGGACCCCTTGTTGTCTCCCATATATATATATATATATATATATATATATATTTATATATATAAAATTCGTTACCCTCCCACTTCACTGGGTATTTCAGGATGTTGTACAAATGTATATTGTTTACATATATATGAATTATTGATATTTAGCATTAAGGATTCGATTGTATTGAAAAATATATTTGTAGCTTTAACTCTCGCCTCTTGATATAAAAAGGACATAAATTATAATATCTAATTTCTATTTATATCTAAAATAGAAGTAGAAAGATTTCTGCGCTCCTTTAACCTAATAATCAAGAGGACTTCCACCAAATCAACTTCCAGTGGATCGCTACTCCATAAAATAAACATGCGTGCTAAATTTCAAGTCCAAACCTAACAGAGCAAAAACGAAATTTTTGTCATCAATACCTCGTTGAGAGCATTCTTAATGGATTCTAATTCAACAAAAGAAGCATGTAAACCAAATTTTATTATTATAGTCCTAGCAGTTCGAAAACGGGAATTTTGTCTAACAATAAGCCCCAATAACTCTCCCCGCTTCCCCCTGGCGTTGATTTCCGTCAAATCTATTCTTAGTGGAACTCTATTCAACTCAAGAAACTTGCTCAACAAATTTCAAGTAATTGGGTTAAATTCAAAAAAAAGATTTTTTCTATAGCATGCCTTAACCGCTCGCAATCCCACTCATTAGGGGCACGTTTTCGCAACACTACTCTTTGTGAGAGGAACTCTATTCCTTGAACGGAACATACCTTATAATTTTCAAGCAGGTGGATCTAGTAGTTGAAAAGTGGAAATATTTATCTATTATACGCCCCTTAATCCCCGTCAGTGACCCTTGGGGATCGATTTTCACCCAAACTATTTTGTAGCGGATCTCTGCACCATGAAAGCAATCCATTTGCCAAATTTTAAGAATGCACATCTAATGACTTAAAAATGAAAATAATTATCTTTAACGCCCCTTAAGCTCCCGCAACGCCACTTAGGAAGCGATTTTCACAAAATCCATCTTATAGTGGATATCTACATAATGAATGGAATCAGCTTACTCAATTTCAAGATTTTACGTCTAATAGTTTAAAAAAGGAGATAATTGCCTTTAACACCTCTTAATTCTCCACAACGCCACTTGGGGTTGATTTTACAAAATCCATTTTGTAGCGGATCTCTACTCTATGAGAGGAATCCGCTTTTCAAATGTCAAGATTCTGCGCCCAATATTTTAAAAATGGATATAATTATCGATAACACCCTTTAAGCCCACGCAACGCCACTTAGTAAGCGATTTTTACAAAACCCATCTTATAGCGGATCTCTACTCAATAATTGCAATCAGCTTCTCAATTTCAAGATTTTACGTCTAATAGTTCAAAAAGAAGTTAATTGCCTATAACCTTCTTGGAGGTCGATTTTCGTAAAAATCATTATGTAGGGAATCTCTACTTAATGAAAGAGTCTGTGTATCAAGTTTCAAGACTGTATATCTAATAGTTTAATAATGGAAATTATTATTTATAACGCCCCTTAACCCCCGTAATGCCCCTTGGGGTTCGATCTTTGCAAAATCCGTTCTTAGCTGAAATCTACTCCTTAAAGGAAACCTGCCTACCAAATTTCAAATCTGTAGCTTTAATAGTTCCGAAGATATCGTGATTAGTCAGTCGGTCAGGGAGTGTGTGTCGCTTTTTTCCTTTATATATATATATACAAAATTGCTAAAAAAATATTTAATGAGAAATCTGTTGCTGTTTATATTTTCAGATAGTTTCTTAATATTAGGCTCATATTATGAATTCATTAGTTAAACACATTTTGCAATTAAATCCCTGTCAAGTCTATTTCTATTAGCAGATTTTACAAAGTTCATCCGGTTTAGTGGTTAGCGACGCTAAATGCCGTATCGTAGTGTCTGGGTTTAAATCTCGCAGAAAGCATGGATGTTGTAAATGTATAGGGCCTTTGCGGCATGGGGGTACTCTAAAACAGCCTTCGAGCCGCAAGTCCTCTCATGTGGTTAGTGGAAGGGGAAGAAAGGTGGATGGCTCCTGACCACCCCACAGGGTGTTCTTCCTCACAATTGCGGTGGAATCGAGCAAAATTGCACTGTCACCTGCATGTGTGCTCAAAGTTAAGGCTAACAATAGGCGTAAAACGTGGTCCTTTGCCACGATGGATTTTGTGGACCTTGATCTGATTTTACTGTCGATCAGGTGGCATAAGTAAAAAACACAAAGTTCATTGAAGAAAATAATTTATTTCGCACAAATGTGTGGACCCAAATATCTTGATAAGAGCATTAACTAGTTTTTTCACTGATATAAAATTATTTGATAAAGAATCTCGTATGTTTAATATAACATTTTAAATTTTTACTGTGAGATCAATGATTTCTGCTCTACTTTCGCACAGTTTTCCTTCTACTTCAGAAATCAAGTTTTAAAATTTTGTTTTCCACACTACGATGCTTCGAAATTCAACGATTTCCATTTTTGAATTATCGATACCTAGCAACACAAATTCGGTTAACTCCATTGTTTCAAATTCTATTTTGTATGGATATAAAATAAAGTGAAATGTATTTTCCAAACTTTTAAATTGATTGAATCTCTCCTCAAAAGCTTGTTTTACTTCTTGCATAATCATTAAATATTTTTAATTGCATTTTCTTGAATGTAAACGGAGTGAGAAAAATATTTCGTGATTTTCATTTCCAAATCCTTAGTAAGGATTGGAAGTTTCTCATCATAAATATTTTAATATTTTCAAACATCAGTAAAACAATTAGTCCATGCTCTTGAAGTTTTGTATTGAGTTTATTAAAATGCTGAGTGATATCGCTTAAAAACATTTAATGATTTATGTAATGTACACTGGCCTCAAAAAGTTAAGGTACAACAGGTTTTTCGAAGCTCACCATAAAAAAAATGACAGTAACAATAAAATGCATAGTTTACATGAATGATAATAACGAACTTTAAAAACATTAATGCAAAAACGATTGCTACAACTTTTATTTTATAGAAAAGAACGTATATTTATGAGTGAGAGAAAAATATGCAAATATCAAGCTTTCGTACTTTTGTGTGTAAGTTGTGTTGACTTTCAACAGTTGTTGGCAGTTTCGGTGACAATAGTCAATAGAGTTTAGAAAATGTCTCAGAGACGTCGTTTACCCAATTCGTTAAGGTGGCGGGCAGTTGGATGGATGGAAATGGGATTGTCGCAGGCTGATGTTGCTAGACGTCTCAATGTGTCTCGTAGTGTTGTTCAGCGACTTTGGGATCAATACCAATCCAAAGATTCTGTGTCCAGAAGACCTGTTCCAGGCCGACCACGAGCTACAACACCTGCAGAAGACCGTTTTCTAGCTCTTTCGGCACGAAGGAGAAGAACCACTACTGTGCCGCAGCTCGTTGCAGACCACTTTCAAGCATCAGGAAGAAGAATCTCCGCTACTACGGTGCGAAATCGTCTTCACAATGCAGGTCTGTATGCAAGAAGACCAGTTGTGTGCGTTCCCCTCAACGGACGACAGCGAAGGAACCGCTTATGCTGGGCAAGAGAACATGTTTCTTGGACGCAGCAACAATGGGCTTCTGTGCTGTTCACAGACGAGTCAGATTTACAATGGAGAGTGATTCAGGGCGTCTACTGATCTGGAGGGAACAACGCACTAGATACCATCAATCCAACACTGTTGAAAGACACAGTTATAGAGGTGGTGGAATCCTGGTTTGGGCAGGGATCTCGCTCGGTGGCCACACTGACCTGCATGTGTTCCATGGAGGAACCGTAACTGGTCTTAGATATCGGGATGAGATCCTTGATCCATATGTCCGCCCATATGCTGCTGCTATTGGTAACGACTTCATTCTGATGGATGATAATGCACGACCTCACCGAGCTGGGATTGTTGAGGAGTATCTGGAGAATCACGGTTTCGAACGAATGGAAGGGCCAGCTCGATCTCCAGACCTGAATCCGATAGAACATCTTTGGGACTATCTTGGCAGAGTGGTTGCTGCTTTAAATCCTCCTCCAAGGTCGTTACATGAGCTGAAACAAGGCTTACTCTGTGTCTGGTCTTCGCTTCCTATTCCGGTGTCCGACAACTTAATAAACAGCATGGGAAATCGATGCCGCCAATGCATTCAAGTTAGGGGTGGACACATTCCTTATTAGAACCCATTTTTGTATTAATTTTATGTCATTTTACCACATAACACTGTGATGTGCTGTTTTCTCCAAGAATGGACTTTTCCGCAGAGATTGCTTTTTTTGTTATAAATCGTTTTTGCAATACACTTATACAATATTCTATGACGCATTCAATAAAAAACTATTTAATGCACATATCCTCCAAATTTTTTGTTTCTACATTCATTCATTTGCAAATTAGACACAAAAACCCGGTTGTACCTTAACTTTTGAGGCCAGTGTATATTGGATAATTCGTCGAAACTGTTGTCTTTTTTAATTAAAAAGAGCTTAATTTCGTCTAAAACCTTACAAAGCGATTAAAGAATTAACCGAAACTACGCCAACTCATGTTTTATGCTAAAATTCCTTAATATTGGTGTTCAATTTTTCCTCTATGAATTCTGCAAACTACCGTTTGTAAAAAGCTCTTGTGCTTATAAAATTGACTATTATTATTACAACTGACATTATACACTGAGAAATGTTTTAAACTATGCTTCTCAAATAAAACTTGCTGGTGAGTTGTATAATGGAATATAATTAGAGAATGTGAAATATTTTGCTTAAAATACTGAATAAATCCAAAGTTTTTCCTACCATGCTAAGGGCACCATCTGTTGTTACAGGAACTATTTGCTGAAGGTCAATGTCTATTTCTTTAAATGCAATATCAAATCCTTTAAAAATATCAAGATCAATACAGTTACTTTCAACGTTGTTAGTTTTATTGACTCTTCTTTACAAATACCGAGAAAAAACTGCTAATTGGACATGACCTTTTTTATCATTAATCTCATCTAAAGCAATTAAATGCATTTTTGTGTAATTTAAGTCGTTATGAATTTGCTAAAAAAATTTTTTTATTCTCTTACTCTATCTTTAACTATATTACGACTTACAGTTAACTAATTTATATGCTTTATCATTAAGTCTTTTTCTGTAAAATCAGCAAACAATGTAGGACTTATTTCTAAAAACGCTTTTTTATTAAAAATTCTCCTTCTAAAAGAAGGATGCAGTGCAATGGGCAACTTAGAAACTAGCAGTTATAATGTTATTTATTGGATCCAAGAAACTCTTTAAAAAAACACTGCTTTGAGAAAAAATCTCTGTTTTTTTTTTTTTTTTTTTGTAAAATACACATTTTTCTTTCTACATCTGTTGACATGCCGAGATTATAATGCAGCTTTTCAAAATGTCTTTTTACACAAATTGCAGCTGCCCCAAACCCTTTCAGTGGTATTTTTCCGTGTCGCTTTTAAAGTTTTTCTAGCCATCCTTTGTTACCTGGAAATTGGTCGTATCCCAATGCCTTCGCAAATTGAAGAGCTTTCTCTATTACAGAAAGTTGCTTATCTCGATTTTTTAAAATAGTAGATAAGCTGTGTGGAGGAACACCAAATTTTAAAGCAATATTCTTTTTCTTGATGCATTTACCAATTCCTGAGTAATTACATTTTTTTTTTTTATTTGATGCTCAAGCACTTACGTTTTGACATTTTCGAGTTCGAAAAACGAAGTAACCAGTACGAGTGATCAACACTACAAATGAACGGAGAATTGTTTTAGGACACGGTGACACCAGACAACTTTTGAGGATGAAAGGGGATATCGAAGATGTTTCTTGGGAACTGGACAATAAGGGCTTAAGATTGCACTTCTCGGATGGAACGCCCAGAATTCCACTGCTTTCAGTGAATTAGGCACCTAATAAAACCAATTCAGAATTTATGAACACCATAAAATGTGTTAAAATATAGAATAACTTGAAATGTCCAGAAATACTTTAAAAACAGGGAGAACAAATAATTCGATCACAAGAAAAACGTTCGTTACGCAGAAAATAAACTTCGCCATTGGGAGGTTATTTTTCGAAGAAAATCGTAAAATGCTCTCGGTTCCAAGAAAAAGTTCGCTATAGAGAAAATTCACAACATGGAGGTTCTTATGTATTAATAATTTTATTGGATTATCTTTTGTTTTCAACTTTTCAATATATTTCCCCTCCTAGGGTTATCACGCCCCCAAGGGGATCGCACCCCCAGTTTGAGAAGAGCTGTGTTAAGTGCATAAAAATACCAAAGGTTTTTTTTTTTGTTTAAAAGCATAATTCCTTCACTTGATTTACTTTAGACTTTGAAAAGACACTCCCACAAGACGAATATTTGAATACTTTTTTATTTTGTAAATTAACTTGCAAAACAGTCAGACTGAGAAAAATTACAGAAGAGCTGCTCGATTTGAAATAACAAAAAATTACTTAATTTATAAAAGTTGAAAACAAGTAAGTGCAAATTAAAATTAAATCACGTATCACGAGTTAAAGATAAATTTTCCTCCAGATCTGATGTTATGTCTAACACCTTCTATTTAATCCGAGTTAAATCCACATCACCCACTTGGAATGAAGGGAATTTTACAATGTATAAGTATACATTTTCGATCTCTACCTTCTTTATACTAAAAGTACATAAACTTCACACATTAAACGAAATGTAATCCTCCTCCGCTGTTTAATCAGCTTCGAGAAATATATGTGGACTCCCTCTAGAATAGAAGTAGTTGAACAGAACACAAGCCAAGTTACCATTATTCTTCTTTTTAATGTAAGAATAATAAGAAAGAAGTTTGCAACATATTTGGTAAGAGAATATTTTTTTTAGTATTAAATAACTTAAGGGCTTTGCATCATTATTTTAATAAATACCAAACAATTTTTCAAACACACTTTTTTATAGCATGAATTTACTTTTAAAATAAGAATGTATTGATATTGGTTTATTTTTAATAAGAACTAAATTACCCACATTAGAAGCTAGTTAAAAATATCAACGCTTTTCTCCTTTTCACCTATGTCATTTTAGAATATAATAGATTTTTTTTTTTTCCATTCGACGCAATTGCTTTAATTTAACTCCTCATTAAGCTATCAGAATATAATAGATTTTTTTCCATTGGCGACGGACGCAATTGCTTTAACCCTTTATCACACCAACGGGAGTACTTATAACGTGCATCGCTGCCCTACACGGCGGGTCACTGGGCTTCTTGACAAAGATACAGTCCGGATACCCATACCACTTAAGATACATGACAGCACTGGTTCTATAATGAGTATTTTAGCGGGGAAGGGGCGAATAGTTTTATAGAGAAATTGCATTTTCTGATGACGGCGTTATCAGCGGATTGTGAAGATTGTCATTTTTGTTCCGAAAAAATAGTTAATGCCAAAAGGTGAATGTCATATTCTTTTCGTATGTTAACGGAGGCCTTAGAAAACGATTTGACTATTTATTTTAAGTGAACAGTATATATAACTAATTTTACAGTTGAATATCTTTAATTAATTAATTAGCTCTAACGGATTAAATTTCCCAATGTTGAGAATTGTGTTTACGTACGAGGTATGTAAATTAAGTAATGAGACTGGTATCGTATTGTTTGATCTTGCAACACTGGGGAATTGGGATGTGGAAGGGTGGTAGGTAAGCCTGTGATGCATCATCATTATGAGTTTGAAGTCGCTGAGTCAAGTTAATTGTCTGTAATGATTTGTTTAGTGAAACAGGTTTTTCTTGTGTGTTCTGTTCGAGCAACGATGTGCTATCAAGTTTTGCTTCAGACTTGGACACAACGCAACGGAAACATTTGCAAAACTTCAGCAAGTCTACGGAGACAGTGTTTTGTCAAGGACCCAGGATTTTCGGTTGTTTAAGGCATTTTCAGAAAGAAAGAGAGTTAATTGAAGATGAACCTTGCAGCGGAAGGCCCTCTTTTTCAAAAACCGCTGAAAATGTCGTCAGAGTCTTGTGCGTTCAGATCTCAGTGAACCGTTTCTTGGCCAGTAAGAACATTTCTGTTGCTCCTCAGCCCCCTTATTCGCCCAATTTGAGTCCTTGTGACTTTTTCCTCTTTCCGGAATAGAGGAATGACCTCAAGGAACATCATTTTGGGACAGTGGAAACCATTCAAATGGCTGTCACCGACCAGCTGAAGACAATTCCAATATCCGAGTTCCACCAGTGCTATGAGGAGTGGAAGAAACGTCTCCAGCGCTTTGTGGCTTCAGAAGGCAGTTACTTTGAAGGAGACAATGTTGAATTGTGAGTTTATTGGAATAAGCAAGTGAAAAAAAATCAGTCTCATTATTTAATTTACACACCTCGTATACCCCTTAATTTTAAACGTAGTAATTAAAAAAAATATTGCATGGAAAAAACTGCGGTAAATCATAATGCGGTAGATAAAAGGTTAAATATGTTGAGGCTCAAGTCCTCCTGTTAGCATGGAGTGGAAATTTTGAGAGTGCGTTACCAGCGTAGGTATCATCCTCGTCTCTTCATCGTTGTTCAAAATTACGAGGTTCGTCCCTAATAATTATGTTTCATTCAGGTATGTAGTACGTGGTGGTAAGGTGCTCCTCTGGGAAATTTTTTAAAAAAAAATTAGTAATGTGATATTGAATTTATTAAATATCTCGGAGTAATTTTTAACAACCGGCTCTCCTGGTTCCCTCATGTAAATTTTTTTGACACAGAGAATTGATCATATTTCTGTATAGTTAAGTAAAATTTTTATTTTTTAAAACTGACTTTAAAAATTTCACATTATAGTATGCAACTGTGGTTGAACACATTTTTAAAAATAGCGTAGTAATTTGGGATAGCTCCCTGATATCTGGCTCTTTTAAAACATTACATTTAAGTCAGTGCTTCTCAAACTTTCAACAGTGGCGACCCGCTTTTCAATCATAATTTTTATCACGCCCCCCTTATACAATAATAATGTAATGAATGCTATAATAGCCCACTTTGAGAAAGAGAAAGAGTCTCTAAAGTTACAATACAATCTTAATTATAAACCGTACAAATGAATACGCGCGATACGTATATTAAATTATATATATATATATATATATATATATATATATATATGTGTGTGTGTGTGTGTAACTTTTAAGTAATATACATTTCAAGTAAATTACTTTTAAGTAATAGGATAATTATTATGTTATTTTTCTTTCTTTAATTTTTAAATTGGAACAGATTTCAAAATGCTGTGGCTACTTTGAATACAAAATATAGATCTCAGCTAAATATAGAAAAAGAACCCAGGGTGTCAATTTCTAATCGTAAGCCTTCATTTGAAAAACTTTGCAGAGCAAGACAAGCCGTTGGAAGTGACTAATACTTATTAAACTTGTTAGTAATTTAGTAGTAAGAAATCTTTATATATAAAAATCTTCTGTGCGTGTGTTTGTCCCTAAACTCCTCCTAAACGGCTGGACCAATTTCGATGAAATTTTTTGTGTGGGTTTAAGTAAATTCGAGAATGGTTTAGATTCACAATTCGGTCTGACATCGCAATTAGATAAAAATATATTAAGTAAAAACATTCAAAAAATACAACTCAACATTCTCCTGCATTGTTGTAACAACGCTATTGTTATAAACGAGTAAGATAAAAAATTTTTAAATCAAGTTCTACTTAGATCAACCAAGAAAAAATTTATTTTAGCTACTTTTTATTAAATACCAATTGTAATTAATACAAATATGTATATACATATGACAGAATCACAACATTAAGTGGTAATTAATTTTTATTAATTATCATTAAAGTATCATATTGTCATCCAAAACAATCGTGTATTTAAAATTTCCTTTCAACTGAATGCTTTAACACGTGAGAAAAAAAATCTTTTCAAATTTTGACATAAGTCACCAAAAGGGTCGCTATGTCGCCAACGTGGCTGTATTTGTAATTTTTTAAATAGTTAGTTATAATCAATTAATTTTTATTAATTATAATTAAATTATTGTATTGTCATCCAAAATAATCATATACATTACATTTCAGCTCAATTGAGCGCTTTAAAATGTATTTTATTAACGATTGAAAATTCCAACAAGATAAATAAATAAATAAATAAACAAACAAATAAAGTATGTATAGAGGTCGTGAGCTAATAGTAGGAATTGAAAAATATGTAAGTTGGCGTCGAAAATTGATTTTAAGCCAAACTGGCCAAACCCGGTCTTTATTGTTACGAAAATGCAGACGATTCACTCTTTTTGGCGTTTTTAATTAATATCTTTTCAAATAATCTTTATATATGTAATTCTTCTGTGCGTGTGTATGTAACTGAACTCCTCCTAAACGGCCGAACCGATTTTGATGAAAGTTTTTGTCTGTTCCAGTGGACTCAAGAATAGTTTAGATTTATAATTCGGTTTAGAAATGTTTATTTAATTAATTTTTTATTTATAAATTGTTGATCTTGGAATGTTTTCCATTGGATCCGGCAGACTGCGCTACGATCGCAGTATCGAATATTCAAAAATCTTTTATTTTAAATTTAAGTTGTGTGTACAGGACAACGTCTGTCGGGTCCTTTAGTTAGTTATAAAATACCTTGTGCATCACTGATATATTAAAGGTATACTGGCTTAAAGTACCCGCTCTTCGCACGAGTTTATTTTTTAAAAGAAATAAAATATTATTCTTGATATAATAGCTGAATTGTAAACAGAGTAAAACCAAATGCGCGACAATTTTTACAAAAATGTAAAATGATTTTTTTTTAAATGAATGCTCATATAAAAAAAAGTTTAAGCAAACTTTAATTTTCAGCCTCACAGAATTAGCATTTAGAACTAAAATTAAATAATGTAAAATAAAATTTCAATGAAGAACAATCGTGTTATTTTTAATATTTAAAGCGAGAAGACTTCAAAATATTTTAACCGGGAGCAAACGCACACTCGATAATAAGGTTAATGGTCGCGCGTGGTGATTGAGTCAGCCCAAACCTTTTTGTGTACCGTAAAATCCGGCGTATAACGCGCACCTTTAACACAAAAATTACGATCGGAACATACGGGTGCGTGTTCTTCGCCGTGTATAAAAATAAGAACTTTAAAAATAATAAAAACGTTGAGCACAGAAAAAAAAATTATATTTCCATACGCATCAAAATACTGTTTATTAAAAATAAACTTAGAGGGTTTTACTTTTAAAAATATACTATTTTCTTCTAAAGCTTTGGATAATACCTTGAATAAATTACTTTAAAACATAAGAGCATTGTGCAGATACACTCTTAGCTTTCTTCATAAAAAGGGGGTTCACGTTATGCCGAGAATGTACCTAAAAATTAAAAATTGCAGCTTGAAAGTATAGGTGCGCGTTATACGCAGGATTTTACGGTAAATATTTTTATTGTGCACGACAAAAATTATGATTCCAGTGAATAATTTAATTAAGAGAAAGTATACTTACCTACTTCCAAGACCTTTTTAATTTTTCTTTGATAGTTTTAGGAAAAAAATCCAATAAAACTGAACTAAAATGTTTCAAATGTGCGTGACCTTAATAAAGGACTCAAATCACAGACACTTTTCAATAACATTATAGGAATGTTATTTGCAGGCAAAACTGTCATATTTTGTTCAAGTTTTTGTAGTTTTACTGTCCTTTGATAATCGACAGATTGCATGCGAACTTTTGCTTGTGCTAGTGTGCCTTCTAGTACTCTTATGGCTTCATATTTTAGTTAGTAGTGTTCTTTAGGTAGTATTTGAAAATTTTCCTTTCGTTTCATGTTCATCGCTTTTCTCAAATTTACTCTCAATATCATGATTATTATGCATTATTTCAGCAGGTGCTTCCCTTGTTAGATCAATTTCAATTTCCTTTAATAGAGTTCACAAATGCCAATTTATTTTTCTTATATTCTGCACATTTACATTTATAAACCACAATAAGTCGTACAGCAAGGCAATCAAAATCACTGTTTTTCATAGGGAGAAAATGTAGCATGACCATAGAAATTATTTAGAAAAAAAACAGTTGTCGCGCCGGAAACTCAGTCAAAACAAGTACCGTAAGATTTGTAAAAAAAAACGTTTACCATTCCCAAGAAAGAGGGAGATATATGACAAATATATTTTAGTTCCTATGAAGACTATCATACAGGAGGATAGTGTCAGGGCCATTGGTAACAAATAAACAGTTTTGCCAGAATTAACGATTTCGTGAACTCTGTGCCCCGCATATGCCGAAAGGTATTCAATATAATTATATAGTTGTTAGTTCTAAAACAAATTGTGTAAAACGTATATTTCATTATGCTTTATATTTGTGTGTGTCGGGAATACTCATAAAAATAAATCTTTTGGCCAAGTAATCCTTCAAAGTGTTCTCTGTGCTTTTCCAAATGTAATAAAACTCTTTTACATGGGAAACAGCTCAACAGAATACATTATTTACAACTTCCCTAAATCACAAACAAACACTGCAGAGAAGAGTTGGAACTAACGGTACCACTAAGTTCGAAGGTCAGCAAATATATTCTGCTGCCTACAGCTAATGTATAGTATTTCACAAAAATAATAACAGTGATGAATTTTTTATCTTTCTAAAAATTTTTTGATTCTGCGTCTGGAATTTGTTTTTTCTCTGGAAGAGTAATATTAAAGGTTTAAAAAGAAAGCGTAGTAAAAATATCTCTCATCGTGGGATTATGGCAAATCAAACAAAATGTACTTTTTTATTTGGTTAAGGGATCAAAGATAGCTAATGAGGTATTGAAAAGAAGCTTTTATGTTTGATGACGTACATCGCCAGATGATATACATAAATTGTATCAGTGTAAATGAGTATTTTTATAATGTCTGTAAGGATCCACTGCCTGCACCTGGCAACAGATTGAACGAGACACACAATATAGGGAGGAGGACCTGGCAACGGCAGGGGAGACGAGTCCGAACGAGGAGAGAAAGGAGAGCGGGGGCGCGAAAAAACGTGGTCGAAGAGAAAGGCGATGGGACGATGGATTGTAATCTTGGATCATTTTAATATATTCTTTTTCTTATGAAATGTCCCATGGAAGGTGAGCAATAAAACAGAGGGACAAAATCCTGACTGCAATTATTTTCTTTTCACAATTCGAACACGACCCGATCCGAAAATAACTCACAAGTTTACACTGGTGTCAGAAGTGGGATGCAATATGGAGCAGAAGTTAAATGAACAAAATATTTCAAATTGACCGGTGTTCGTACTACATTATTGTGAACAAGGTTCTTGTGGACATTCAGTTTGAAAGGAAATTTGTAACAAGGAAATAGAATCCTGCAGTGTATTTTCAAGTTGATGACCACGTGGATCACGGGAATTGTCCTGCAGCAGTTTCAAGTAAAAAAGCAAGACCTTCTTCATATGGAGTTTTGCTATCATCTGCCGAGTTGGGCTATGGAATAAAAAGATGCCGTATTTTTCTTCAGTTTCTGATTAATGGAGCCGTGATCTGAAAACAACGAAGGAAATCCCAGTAGTGTTCAAGTACAGAAACAGCGTTCATGTCGAGGAACTTTGACTAGAACAATCATCAAGACTATTGACTGTTGCAATTATTGTGTGTTCTGTTTGTGAATTTTCTGTCCCTGGTGTCTGAAATGGTAAAATCAGCCACAAGGGGACAATTTTACTCTTAGGTGGGGCGTGTAAGGATCTACTACCTGCACCTGGCAACAGGTCGAATGAGACACACAATATAGGGAGGAGGACCTGGCAACGGCAGGGGAGACGAGTCCGAACGAGGAGAGAAAGGAGAGCGGGGGCGCGAAAAAACGTGGTCGAAAAGAAAGGCGACGGGACGATGGATTGTAATCTTGGATCATTTTAATATATTCTTTTTCTTATGAAATGTCCCATGGAAGGTGAGAAATAAAACAGAGGGACAAATTCCTTACTGCAATTATTTTTTTTTCACAATTCGAACACGACCCGATCTGAAAAGAACCCACAAGTTTACAATGTCAGAAAGCATTTTGTTTTACTTCATTCCAGTAAATTATTTTTTAAAAAAAAAACTTTTTTATTCGATATGCTCACCCCCCCTTGTAGGGTTATCGTACCCTCCCAGGGGGCGTGCTGCGCAGTTTGAGAAACGCTGATTTTAATAATATTTTCTTTGAAAATCACAAAAGATTATAGAACCTCACTTGACCTATTGTCATCCTCTTTTAGCCTCTCCATCGGAAAATGCTAAAACACAATGATGGTTTTATTCCATCATTAAAAATCTCTTTTCTTCACTTCACTCTAAATTGAAATCTTTCTCTAAAATATCTTCTAGAATTCGAAACTAAGCCCCTATAGATGGAATTGGATTTTTCTAGCTGTAATAATGTATAATGTATTGTTAAAAAAATTCTTAAATGAGAAACATTTCCTTTTCTAATTATCAAGAGTTCTCTAATAAAAGTAGTGAGAAAAACGTATTATCAGAAAATAATGACGTTTCTTCAACAAAGAATTAATGGAATTTGTAATTTGTGATAATTTTTGTTTTGTATTAATATATTTGTTTGCAGAAATCTCTTTTGCATCTCATTTCTACAAGCACAAATATATGAATGAAATTCTTTTTCCTTTTTTTTCTTACACTGTTTTTTTCCCCTTCATCATCTCTTTTTTTTCTGGCTTTTTATAAATCCTTTATATACCTTAAGAAGTAAACGCATCTTATATAAGCAAACTTTCTTTTACCTCGCACTTAAGATTGTTCCACCAATAGCCCTTAAGGAAGGAAAAGTGTTAATAAGCTATAATTCAATCTGCCAATATTTGTAACGTTCTGCCATTCGCAATGGTTTCACTTCTTACATGTATCTGGTAGAAATTCATTATTTTCGCTAAATATAGTATTTTTATGTAAAAAGTATAGCATTTTTTTAAGTATAAAAAGTATTTGATAGTACAATTTATACATTAATGCTCACCCAAAATAATTCACGAAAAAGGCATTCAAATAGAGTAAAATTATCGCCATGAGTATACTATGACAATGTATGTAAATGATTAGTATATTTTTAGCGTAGATGCCCATTATGAACACCTGTAATGAAACTTGGGCACAGTTTCATTTCGAAGTACTACATATTTTTTGTGTTTGTTGTCTTTTCACATGAATAGATTTAGTTTATTTGGATGAAGAGAATACGAGTATCATTTTAAAACTTTTAGAGTTTGGACGAAGAAGATTGTTACCAATAGCCCAATATATGGATTAACCATCCGAGATATCAGTGGCGGTATCAAATCAGGCCCATTGCACCTGATGTTAGATTCATCATGTCAGTGAGGAATTGTTTTACGACATAAGGAATCGTATCACAACAAAAGGTTTGTTGCCGTACCTGCCCATGGACTCTCTTCAACGGCATTTGCAGCATTGTGGAAGGTCTGCAAGGTGTCTTATGACTGATTTGTCTCAAAACCACAAGCATTTGATTCTGCAATCGTGCTTTAAATTGTAGACATGAACAACCTAATAAAGTGATATTGTCTTTATATACAAATATGCTTCTACTTGCAATACCAAGATGGTTGGATCAAAAAACTGAAATCCGTGGAAAGAGGATGCTTAATTGGTGCTGTATGTAACGCTACGTTTATCCTGCATGTTGCATTATGGTTTTGGGATGATATTAGGTTTCTACCTCTAAAACTCATTTAGTGTTCTTTACCAGTACAATAAAAAGCCAGCGCTATATCTCTGAGGTATTGGTGCTTGTTGTCTTCAATTAGCTTCAGATCTTGCTTGAAGCCAAGTTCGAATAAAAAAATGCTGAATCACATAGTAAGGGCACCCGCCTCGAGTGCCATTCTCCTTGATTAACAGCGTGAGCTAGAGGTGTAGGAATAAAAGAGAACCAGAAGCTGCCATGATCTTAATATTACTTTATTAGATCTTAACTTAAACCTTTAACAAATTAAGTAATATGAAATGTGAGAGAATCTGCGGTGACAAAACACACAGTATATAATACTGAAATAACCTACCTCGGACCACTATCAATAACTAACTGACATATGCTTAATTCCAATGCGATCACAGATCCGAATATTTAAATAGTCACTCGTACCTTAATGTCGAACGGAGAATTTTAATCAATCTGATCTTAGTTGAAGTTGCGGTTCACTGACGTGCAATGGTATGCACCCTGACCTTAGGGCTCTCTGCCACGGGTAACTTCTGTTTGCTGTCACTTAACCTCTAAAAACCGCTTCACACTTGAAATACAGATTATCATAACATTCCCCAAATGCCACCCGGCTTACTCCAAACTTCTGATATTTAAAAGCTTCCTAATTTGCACCTTTCTCTCACGTTTTACTTCTTGGGTGGGTTGGAAAAGAGTTGCCATTAATTCTGGCCTCAAAGAACCCTAAAGGATATGTTAATGAAAAGCCGCGTGAGCCTGTCACAATCCCCTCCAACAAAGCGTGATTTATTCGACGGTTTTAATGGCCCTTAAGAAATTACGTGCATAAATTTTATTTTTCTGCCCTTCTAACATTCAATACTCTATTTAAATTTTAACTTCGAATAGCCATTTTAACCATTAATTTCCAATATTCATCTTAAACTTTAATTTTTTTACTATTCATCTTAACTTTAATTTTTAATATTCCTCTCTAATTTTATCTCCCGAGAGCTACAATAATTTTACTCAAATAACTGGACCAGTATTATCAGTTATGTATTTTAATCACGGTAGATTCTCTTGTGAATTAAAATTGGCGTTCCCTATTCAGGCAACGGGCCCAAGAAAAACCATATACGTTTTAATTGGAAAAACCAGGACCACACACTCCTTAACTAACTTTATTCTACTTAAAAACTATTACAATCTTCTTCTGTATTTGCATGTCTCTTTTCTTGTCGGATTTACAATATGATTTGAAAAAGATTCTGCTTCTTTTTACAATTTTCTTCTGTCTAACATAAGACTTTTCCCTCCTGTCGGATTTGCAATGACTGAAAAAGAATCTACTTTCTTTCAAGAATTCAGGGTGAGTCACCCTGAAATAAAAACACTTTAAGACACGTAGAATAACAAATTTTAGCATAATACCATAGCATTTCCCAATTTTTATACATTATATACCACCTTTAAATTACAACTAATTTTCATATATACACCTCATCTGGCTTTTCCAATAAACTTCCCCTCTAATCGCGCAGCGCTCTTAGTGTTATTGTTAATAATTTGTCTAAGCCGCGTTCCCCTAAACCAGTGTACACTAATATGAATCAATATAACAATATATATATATATATATACATTATACACAACTACAAACATTTTTCAATAAACCTTTAAAACAAATAACCAAAGGAATTGTCGCATCTCAGCGAAGTCATACATAAAAGTAAACAAATGCATACAAATGTTTTCTCCATAATTTTGAAAAAAAATTTACAAGTCAAAAGCAAATTTTTTATCTTCTACAAAAATGCACTCATTGTAGTGTCAACTGTTGCTTGCCGAGTAAAATATTAAACAAACTAACATGACTTGCTTCTTTGCAATAATTCTTCCGACTACTTGTTGGAAAGAATATATAATGAAATGATACGACCTGATTTTTAAGACTTGTAGTTGACGTCTCCTACTAGGACCTCCATGCAGATGGATCAGTTGCTGTTCGTTCCTCCTTTCCTCTCCTGGCAATTATGTAGTTGTCTACTTCTGCTTCTGATATTCGTGCTGCTTGAACTTGCTTGCTCTTCGATGTAGGGGCTGTACTGATGATCTCGTCTTCTTCTGGCTCGAACTGGTCCTCCTTGTTGTGTCTTCTCATTGGTTAGTCGGGACTTCACTTTTGCTCCTCTTCGTGGTCTGAGGTTGTATAGAGTGTTTTTTCCAGGTATAGAAGTTTAAGTTGGCATTACTTTCCAAGATGGTGACCGATTTAACAGCTGTCAAGTGATTTATTCTCAGTTTGGTTTGGCAATTCATCAAAACGATCATCAAGCAAGGCGTAGATTCGTGGAATGGGCCCAAAACGAGATTGCCGTTGTTCCCGATTTTCATAAGCGAATTTTGTTTAGCGATGAAGCGCCCTTCTGGTTGAATGGCTACGTCAACAAACAAAACTGCCGCATTTGGAGTGAAGCTAATCCACAAGTGTACGTTGAAACACCGTTACATCCAGAAAAACTGACTGTTTGGTGCGCTTTATGGGCTGGTGGAATCATTGGCCCGTACTTCTTGAAAAACGATGAAGGCCACAACGTTACAGTCAATGGTGATCGGTATAGAGCCATAATTACTAACTTTTTCATTCCTGAATTGAACAATCATGATGTCCAGGAGCTGTGGTTCCAACAAGACGGCGCAACATGTCACACAGCTCGTGACACAATCGATTTATTGAAAGACACGTTTGGTGGCCGCCTAGTTTCACGTTTTGGACCTGTGAATTGGCCTCCAAGATCTTGTGATTTAACACCGCTAGACTATTTTCTGTGGGGCTATGTAAAATCATTGGTCTATGCGGATAAGCCACAAACGCTTGACCATTTGGAAGACAACATTCGCCGTGTTATTGCCGATATACGGCCACAAATGTTGGAAAAAGTCATCGAAAATTGGACGTCCAAATTGGACTACATCCGAGCCAGCCGTAGCAGTCATATGCCAGAAATAATATTTAAAATGTAATGCCACAAGATTATCTTTCGAATAAAAAAATTCATGTCAATCGAATAATGCATTGTTGTTTTATTGCAATTTAAAGTTCTATACCGCTCAAAAAACACCCTTTATCTATTGGTACTAGGCATTACTTTTTCCTCTGTTCGGACTTTCTTTCGAAATTGTGGTAAATCGTTATTGTTGTTCGAAGACAATGTTCTTTTATCAACTCTACGTCCTATACCCTTTCTAATCTTCCTTTCTGGTCCTTCAGACCCACAGTCAAGCAATGGCTTATACGCAAGAGTCTCTTTCCTACCCATTTTAGGTTTTCTATGTGGTTCTGACCAAGAGCCAGGTGGTGATCTGATAAGTGGTCCGTGCTTATCGGTCGTACCTGTGTGCCTCTCATCCTCCTGATCTTTCTTAAAACTTTTATCCATTTTTCCTCTAACTCACGCTTTACATCTGATCCCTTCTTTCTACCATACTGCGACTCATTTGATCTCCGTTGTACGCTTTCAAAATTACTCGATTTATGGCCTTGAACTATTGCTATCCGAACTACCGGTTCTTATCTCCATCTCGTCACTTTTCCTATGAAGATATATTCTAACTTGATTGAAATTGACGTTTACCTTTTTCCCGATCTCCATAGAACTAAATTATTGTGTTTTACTTCTAACACTCTATAAGGACCTTCAAATTTTGGTTTAAATTTAGCTACCACTTTCTTTGTTGCTGAACTTAAAGCATGCGTTTTTATCAAGACCCAGTCATTCGCTTTAATTTGCACATCGTGCCTGCGTCTATCATAATTATTCGCCCACTTTTCATACTTAGCCTTTGTGTTTCGTCTATCTTCATCAAACTATCTCTCAATATTCCCTACTGCAAATTCAGCTCCGTCCGATACCATCAGTAATTTTTGAAATGGGGTAATCAACTTTAAACCTAAAAATAAATCAGCAGGGGTTTTTACTGCCATTTCATTCACTGCCGTACGAATAACATAAGCGAACTCACGTAAGAACTGGTCCCATGTTTCCTGTTGATCATTCACATAATTTGCAATCATTTGCACCAGATCGCAATTCACGCGTTTGCCTGAGGTCTATATACAACTGTCTTCACATGCCTTATGCCTAATCTGTCACTCAAATGTTCAAAAATATCGGATATAAATTGGGGACCTTTATCACTTACTAATTTTACTGGAGCTCCAAAACGCGATATATAAGTATCAAAAAAGTATCCGCTATTACTCGAGCCAAGGCCTTTTTAACGGGTATGATTTCAGCCCACTTGCTGAAATGATCCGTAATTACTAATACATATCGGTTACGTCTCACTCTCGACGCAGGGTACGAACCTAACAAATCTAACGTAAGTATCTCATGTGGATACTTTTATATAATCGGAATTAAGCGACCAGCTGGTAACACGTTTTCATAATTATTAACTTGGTACATGTGGCATGTAGAGACATATTGTTCAATAAATTTTCTCATATACGGGAAATAACAAACGTCTCTTATTTCATGGTAAGTCTTAAAGCGTCCTAAATGGGCCTTTCGTGAAATTCTCTCATTATTTGATTTCTTAAAGACTTTGGAATATATACTCGCATTTCACCTAGCGACGCTGCGTATTTCGCATAAAACAACAAGCCCTCAATTAAACGGAAATCATGGGACCAGATCTCACATATAGTCGCATTGACTGAGCTATCTCTTCTGGGTTTTCCGGATATCTATAGATATCACCTAATTCCTTGTCCTTTCTTTGCTCTTCGATTAATTATTCACGCGACGAATGTACCAAATCCCTGATTATTGCACACAATTAACTTTTTCTCCTATTATAATTTCAACCGGGTTCCTCGACGAAACGTCAGCCACTGCATTTTGAGTTCCAAAACAATGTTTCCATTCTATATTAAATTCTGCTAATTTTAGAACCCACCTAATCATTCTACTCGACAAATTTTACCATGTGTTAAACGCGTCAATGCAGCGTGATTCGTGATAACTTTAATAGGCAGTGAACCTAAATGCGTTCTGAATTTATACAGAGCCCAAACTACTGCTAAACACTCCCTCTCCGTTACAGTGTCATTCCTCTCCGCAATACTCAGCGTGCGAGAGGCAAACACCACTAGTCTCTGCTCCTGATTTAGAACCGCTCCTACACCTATTGAACTGGTATCCGTAGACAACTCGAAAGGTTTTTGAAATCCAGCAATTTTAAAACTGCTGCTTTTGTAATGGCCACCTTGACTGCGTCGAATGCTTTCTACGTCTCTATTGACCAACAATTTTTTTTGAGTTTTCACTTAAGATTATAAAGGGGCTCGCATAGATCAGTATAATGTTTAATAAACTTCCGGTACCACTGGGACATACCTTAAAATTTGGATACCTCTTTAGAATTTCTTTGGGGGGGGTCCTCTCAACTATAGCTCGAACTTTGGCTCGTCCGTTGTAATTCCATCCTTACCAATTATCAAACCTAAACATTTTATTTAATCACAGCCAAATTTGCCCTTTTTCTTATTTAACGTTAACCCTGCATCTTGTAATAATCAAAAAACTTCCCTTAAATGTTCAACTTGGTGAGTGAACGATGGAGTCGATATTATTACAACGTTTATGCACACCCTCACAAATATCCCTATCGCCGGTTTAAAAATAAGATCTATGGCCTTTTGAAAATTGGGATCCGCCCCTGACAACCCAAGTGGCATACGCCGAAATGCGTATGTGCATTCTTCGTAACAAACGCGGTCTTAACTATATCACTGGGGTTTACTGCCAGTTGAAATTATCTCGATTTGAGATCAAGAGCCGACATAATTGTCGTATGGGGTATATTCGTTATTAAATCATCTATTTACGGTAAGGGATTGCGGGAATAATTTGTAGTAGAATTACGTTTCCGATAGTCGACTGCAAATCTATACGCTTCCGGATTATCCGGTGGTAATCCATTATTTTTTCTACGTAACACAACAACTGGTGACACATATGGGGATTGAATCGGAGTTATGGTTCCATCTTTCAACATCTTCTCTACATGATAATCGAATTTCGCTTGTTTCACCCTGTCATAACGATACGGCAGAGAAACAACTGATGGCTCATCTTCCGTGTCAATTTCATGATACAAAACATGTGTGTGTCCCGGTTTATCTGAAAATAATCCTTTAAAACAATTAAATAAATCCAGCAACCTCTGTTTCTGTTTTTCTTCCAACCTTGTCATAGAAAGATTGATTTCTATATTTCCTTCCACAATCGTTTTAACCACTGTATCAATTTGCGAATCAGGAATCACCAACGATTTTCGATCAAAGTCTAATATAATCTTTGATCCACTTATGAAATCCACCCCGAGAAATCATGGGTATTGTAAATCTGCGAACACATGAAACAACCAAGGTTTCTCAAACTCCCTAATTCGAACATTCAATTACACAATTCCTACATTCTGACATTTAGCTCATTGTGTAGTGATCACCTGAGCACGTGATTTTTTAAATTGTTGATAAAAATATTTTCGGTATATCTTCTCCGATATAAATGACTTCTCTGCACCTGTGTCCCATAACGCTTTCGTAAAAGTATCATTTAACAAAATAGGAACATATGGGTGTTCAACTGGAGACATGCATATGGCAGAAAGTTTAATAAGTACCTCATTTGCCGACTGTGTCTGTTCATTTTGATCATCTCTAACCTTCAAAACATTCAATCGACCTCTTTGCCTCCTAGCGACTCGGCTGAAATTCTCACTCGAACCTCTATTTCTGCGGTCCCCTCGAATAATTCGACATTTTCACCCCCATTTCTAAATTGGTATCCTCTATCGTTAAATCTTCGATCATCTTGAAATCAATTCCTGCTGTCGAACCACTGAAATTCCTTGACGGCCATTCTCGTAATTACCCCTATAATTATTTCTGTCGTTACTCGGTGTACGCAAAACTTCCCAATTCTTCCAATTTTCCCGACTATCATCAGCATTAGACATCCTACGCTATTCCAACCTCGTCTTTTAACAGTATCACTATTCCTCGAACCTCGTATTGTTTTGCATGAGTATCGTTCCTCAAACTTAGATAACTCCTCCAATAGTTGAATCGTGTTTTGCGGATTTCGAAACTCCATATAATATTGGACTTGTGGTTCGAGTCTAACCAAAATATGGTCCACTAAATCTTCCTTGGACATCCCCAGTCCAAGTTATTTGTGGAGCTTCAACTGATCGTAAATAAAATCTGTTGGCTCCTGGTCCCTTCTCTGTTGGGACGAATAAAACTTTATTTCTGAATCGTTCTTATTACGGATAGCAGGGAATCCTTTTGACAGAGCCATCTTTAATTGCGCAAAGTCCGTGTCTGTATTCTGCACTAACGTTGACTCCAATATCTGATACCAATTTTGGGACCTCTTCAGGAGATAACCTTTCAAATAAGCACATGATAAATCACTGGGTATCTCAAGTAATCGTATTTGATTCTCAATACCCTCCAAAACTCGGTAACATTCTTGGACCCAGAAAAGTACACTTCTGGCAGAACTCTAAACCCGTTCGTGCCTCTGACCTTGGGGTTATATAAATAAAATTTCATTGGGTGCCATTGTAAGGTCGCCCCTCTCGGGTGCCCTTCTCCTTGATTATCAGCGTGAGCTAGATGTGTAGGAATAAAAGAAGAACCGGAAGCTGCCATGATCTTAATATGACTTTATTAAGACTTTATTAATTATTAACTTAAACCTTTAACAAATTAAGTAATATGAAATGTGAGAGAATCTGCGGTGACAAAACACACAGTATATAATACTGAAATAACCTACCTCGGACCACTATCAATAACTAACTGACATATGCTTAATTCCAATGCGATCACAGATCCGAATATTTAAATAGTCACTCGTACCTTAATGTCGAACGGAGAATTTTAATCAGTCTGATCTTAGTTGAAGTTGCGGTTCACTGACGTGCAATGGTATGCACCTTGACCTAAGGGCTCTCTGTCACGGGTAACTTCTGTTTGTTGTCACTTAACCTCTCAGAACCTCTTCACACTTAAAATACGGGCTATCATAATATTCCCCAAATTCCACCTGGCATACTCTAAACTTCTGATATTTAAAAGCTTCCTAATTTGCTTCTTTCCTTTACGCCTTACTTCTTGCGTTGGTTGGAAAAGAGTTGCCATTAATCCTGGCCTCAAAGAACCCAAAATGATATGTTAATGAAAAGACGCGTGAGCCCGTCACAACATCTGATACGCAATATTTATGACTTCTTGGACCACCAGACAGAATTTCTACCTATTCCGTTCAATTGCCGATGAAATACTTCTGATAGTCGGTTGAAGAACAATAGATCGATATAAGCCACCTTCTGCTACATAAATAAACTTTAACAATGTGTGGAGGAAGCATCAGTTACCATGCCCCAAGGAGACGTTCAAAGCTAATTGAAATTCTAAGATTGAAAATCTGGATTAATTGCAATGACACAATCTTCTTTTCCTGCAGCTAAATAGCTTTTAACTCAGCAATGCCTTTCGTTTAAAGCTGACTGGCTGAAATCTGCCTTCCAAGTACATTCTAAATAATTTCTATTGGATTTGGTTTTGGGTACATTGCATGTGTTTGAGAGCTCTACTTTCAAAATATTCCTATACGAATTGATAACAGCAATCTCCTTCAATTTGACATGTATCATCATTCGTCCTGCTGTGAATCCTGTTGACATTCGGACAAGACGAAATGAAATTCTAAAACCTCCTCCGGAAATGTGAAGATATGTGCTTCAACCAAACTTTATACCCATTATATCAAAGCGTTATCAAGCTGATGCTAATCTCATTTTTTTGTAATGTTATGAGGGTAACAAGATGTTTTACGTTCTTCCCTTATAATGCTGCAATGAAAATCTGAATGCAATGAAAGCTGAATCAGGATTTATCGAAGAACTTAACATTTCCCCAGTGCTTCTCAAACTTTCAATAGTTGCGATCCAATATTCAATCATAATTTCCATCTCCCTTCATCCATATAAATAACATTTGTGATTCAATAATACTATAGTTAGACCCTAAAGCTCCAACCACGACTTTAATATCTTAAGTGGCACCGGTGTATATATACGTCTCGCTCTACTGGTGCGTTGAATGCGAAAATATATATACTTCTTTTCGAAGTACAATCTTTTCGGTGCACTGCTTTCCATAGAATCATTCCAAAGGCGGCAAAATGCAATAAAAGGACCTTGACAGTTTTTGTGAAGGATTTACTTATGTCATAGGATTTCCTTATTTATTCCTTTTCTCTACCCTACCCTAATGCATGGAATCCTTCCTACGTAAAAAAACGCATGCATTTTGGAGCGAATTGCGTAATTTTTAATCTGCAGTGAAGAGACTATTTTTAAACTGTACAAATTATCTAGATAAGAATTAATTTTTGTAAATAATATATTATATGTGACAAGACAATGGAGTCAATTGTATTTATTAAATTGGTTCTTAACTTAGTATTGTTAAATTAATTATAAAAAAATGCATTGAGCAGCACTGATACATGTATAAGTGTATTATATCAGTGTAAATGTTAATTTTATTTTTTATTATGTCAGAATGTACTTTATTTACTTACGCTAACTTAATAATTTTTTTAAATAATGTTTTGTTTTCGACTTTTCAATATGCTTGCAACCCCCCCTCGTAGAATTATCATGCCCCTTGGGGGGCAATCTGTACAGTTTGGGGATCGCTCTATTACCCTATTAATTTTCTGTCGATTACTAATGTTCTTGACTCCCCCTCGAAATCAGGAACTCTCTTGCACACATGCCAATTGAACGTAAATAGCGGTTTATCTGGAATGCCTGCCAATCTCTGAGAGTTTTCTGCGAACTTTTTGTTTGAAAATCATTGCTTTCATGGTAGCGGCGAACTCTAAAAAGTATTGTAAAAATAGCACTCTCCAGTTTCATTCCGCTGTCACATACAGAAGGCTGTTATGTCAAGATATTGATATTCTTAAACGAACTGTTACAAATTCTCTATGTACCTTTCCATTGATACCTTCTCTACAGTTCGGAATTTACACATCCTGCATGTTTTACGATACTAGACATTTGCTTCTGTTATAGTCTAATTTCAGTTTAACAATGATTGAGCTTCATAAGAATTCTTGAGAATCTACCATATTGAGATGTGATTTCCGTATTTATGGTTTGGCGGTCTTTGAGCTATAATCAAAATTTCTGTAACAGCTGAAATTTGCGAAGTCTCATTGTTTACACTAACAACCAAAATCTTGAATGAACTTTCACAAAACTGGCAGCATCACTCATAGCTCCTCCCACATTCTATCACGTCACTGACAAAAGCCTGTATACACACATCCATTAGTTAACATCAATAAATCACGCGAGAATAGTATGGGGCGCTTTTGTTCCTTTAGATAATTTACATTTCAGCAGTTTTCTAACTGACCTTCCCTTTTGAACAATAGTATATATAAACATCACAGCGGGTTAACAAAATAGGTAATAACTTTTAACCAAATTTTTGAGAAAATTTGTTTAGTTTCCGTGTATATCGGGAAATAATATTTTGATTTAAAAAAAGCTATTATAAAGTTTACATGTTTATCATACGAATTACTTTTTAAATACTTAAAACAATTATTGAAAACAAACAAAAGTAAAAGTAAATCTTGAAACAGTAATATATGATTTGCCAAATTTATGATTAATTATAATATTTTTAATATGGAAGAATTGAAAAATATTTAATTCAGTTATTTTACAAACTTAAAGTTTAATTTATAACACAGAATATAATATTAAATTTACAGTATGAAAGCGTGTAAGTTTTAAGTAAAAACTTAAACTAACTTAATATACAAATTTTACAAAAAAAAAATTTGCAGTTTTCACCATTTGAAACGGCTTCCTAGTTTTTTTTTTTTTTTTTACTTTTCATGCTAATTAACTTTACATAGTACAATCATGTAGAATTTCTGTGAACATATCTATGAATATCTAAATCCAAAAAATAGATAAGTATGCAGCGCTCTATGGTCTATCAGTAGGTCCTGGTCCTCATGAGCTGTTGCACCACAGAGTTTAATTTTAATAGATATCACGAGATTCATTAGATATTATGAATTATTTACTCTAAAGCGCTAATGTCACCGCGATAATTGTGAAGAAAGTAATACTAGCTGTGCCATCTCATAGAAATATTCATAAATACAAAAGTATCACGGGAATTAGAAAGATGTGTAAGCAGCGACAAATTCAGTTTCAGGTATAAATTTTTTCTTTGCGTCGCATACCATGCGATACCGACAATCCGGGCACAAAAACGCTTAACTTTTGACATGCGACGTCGACAGAGAAGGCATGTAGTGGAGTAGCTCAGCGATCACCAACCTTTTTTTTGATCACCGCATACCGATCAATGTTTGGAAATTTTACCGTGGCCCGCTGGGAGATGAGGATTATAATTGTATTTAACAATATAAACTCTCCCAAAATAGAGAGAAATATACATCACAATAAATAACATGGAAATATTTGAATGTTCCTTGGGGAACTCTGAATCCTTTGATTCAAGGACCAGTTCCTGGATACATGGGTTGGGGACCACTGAAATAGCTGTATTCCGATGAGTCAGGTGAACTCCGCCCATCCAATGTTTATAAGCACATTTACGCAGTAGGATTCAAAAGTTTCTGGATGAAGTCTAACTTAAAAAATATTACCAATTAAACTGCTGAAACCCATTCTGATTCGAAATAATACCCTTGAGTAACAACACACGTTTGCTATGGCTTGTATTGTTCTTCGAAACATTTCTGGGAACCATGTCCTTTCATTCATCCTGCAATGCACCTTTAAGAGGACTTGGCACCCTTTGAGCAAATTTCTTTATTTACGTATTTGAAAATTATATTTTAGCATTTTATACAATGTTTCTATTCAAGAAAATGATACCAGATGAAAATTTTCATATATTATTCACACAATTTTAAAAATTTTAATTTTTTGAAGAAAATTGGGAAAATTTTAGAATCCTACTCCTTTTGTAAAAATTAATTTTTTGTCCTGAAATTTTTTTATAATACTCTTATGGATGTTCTTAACAACTTTAGGGATCGATTTTACAATAACTTTATTCGTTTTCGAGAAAAAAAAATAAAATGTTGATAAACAGGCTAAAAATCAACGAAAAAGCCAACATGTCTTACATTTTATTTTTTTAAAAAAAGTATTAAGTTTATAGCAAAATGGATCCCAAAATTTTATTACATGCTTTATTTTTAGCACGCAGGAAAAAAATGGAAGTGATTGGTAAATAATTGTAGAAGGAGTAGCATTTTGAATGCTTTGTTTCGAAAAATACAAACTGAGAAAAACCAGTTTAAAGTTTATAACTCTGAAAAAATAATTATTATAAGCTTAAGATGACTTGGTACCCTAAAAATCACAAACCTATCGTTTTTTTTTATTTTCATTTAATCTTATTCTTTGCATTATTATCTTTCGATTGATATATCACTTGTGCATGACGGAAAGTTAGAAGTTGAATAAAACTTCATTTGAAAACAAATTAGGCAATTCAGCCACATCCCCTTTTAGAAAAAAAGCTAAAAAAATGCGTTATGATAAAAAAATCTATTTTATAAATAGAAAAAATAACTATAAAAAGAATGTGTAGTACTAAAAGCTGAATATTTCGAGGCAATACAATAATGTAATTTTTCTTCCTTGTGAAATGTGTGCATGTAAAATTTTTAAATTAAGGCATTTTATATTAATAATTTTATAATTTCAGTTCTTATTCCTGATATATTTTTCATACAAATGTAATACTTTAATATTATAAGAAGAAAAACAGCTAAAATTTCTGTCGTGACAGAAATTTTTTTTTTTTTAATTTTTCTTGAGTTTTCTTGCGCAATTAGTACTCTCTAAAAGTTGATCATTTATAAAAATGTGTGGGTTGAAAACATATGAAAATGCAATTATTTTAAAGAAAAACGTATAAGTAATATCTTAAAGTGGTATTTTAAGTTTAATTAAGCTTATAATAATTATTTTTTCAGAATTATAAACTTTAAAGTGGTTTTTCTCAGTTTGTGTTTTTCGAAACCTTAGTGCATTCAGAATGCTACTCCTTCGACAATTATTTACCAATCACTTCCATTTTTTTTCCTGCGTGTTAAAAATAAAGCATGTAATAAAATTAGGGATCCGTTTTGCTATAAACTGAATACTTTTTTTAAAAAAAATAAAATGTAAGACATGTTGGCTTTTTCGTTGATTGTTAGCCTGTATATCAACATTTTAGTTTTTTTCCCAAAAACGAATGAAGTTATTCTAAAATCGATCCCTAAAGTTGTTAAGAACATCCATAAGAATATTATAAAAAATTGCAGGTCAAAAAACTAATTTTTACAAAAGGAGTAGGATTTTAAAATTTTCCCAATTTTCTTCAAAAAATTTAAATTTTTAAAATTGTGTGAATAATATATGAAAATTTTCATCTGGTATCATTTTCTTGAATAGAAACATTGTATAAAATGCTAAAATATAATTTTCAAATACGTAAATAAAGAAATTTGCTCAAAGGGTGCCAAGTCTTCTTAATTAAACGTAAAATACCACTTTAAGATATTAGTTACACATTTTTCTTTAAAATAATCGCATTTTCATATTTTTTCAACTCACACATTTTTATAAATGATCAACTTTTAGAGAGTACTAATTGCACAAGAAAATTCAAGAAAAACGTTAAAAAAATTTTTTTTTCTGTCACGACAGAAATTTTAGCTGTTTTTCTTCTTATAATATTAAAGTATTACATTTGTATGAAAAATATATCAGGAATAAGAACTGAAATTATAAAATTTTTAATATAAAATGCCTTAATTTAAAAATTTTACATGCACACATTTCATAAAGAAAACAAAATGATTGTATGCATTGCCTCGAAAATATTCTGCTTTATATATTGCACATTCTTTTTTTAATGTTATTATTTCTCTTCATAAAGTAGATTTTTTTATCAAAACGCTTTTTTTAGCTTCTTTTTCTAAAAAGGGGGGCGTGGCTGAATTGCCTAATTGGTTTTCAAATGAAGTTTTATTCAACTTCTAACTTTCCGACATGCACAAGTGATATATCAATCAAAAGATAATAATGCAAAGAATAAGATGAAATGAAAATAAAAAAAACGTTAGGTTTGTGATTTTAGGGGTACCAAGTTCTCTTAAGAAATCAAACTACGTTCGGAACCATGATTATAAAAATTGCATAAATGGATAATTTTCATGATATTTAGTGTCATTTAGATAAGAACACATGTATAAAATTGTTTTAAGGACATTTTTTGACAAAAGAAATATTTAAATACAATATTTTGACAAAAAAAATTAACTTAAAATAACATTTTTTTCAAAATGTTCTCCTTTTATAAAAAATGCTTCTAAAATAATAATATTTTGCTTATATAAAGTAAAGACTTCACCAGTAAGTGTAAACTATTTTTTAATATTTCTCCTGTATATAGCTCAGACCTCTGTTCAGATGCTCAACTATGATTTTTGAAAAATTCATATTATTTTCAGAGTTACAACCAATTGAAATAATTATCGGTGTTTTTTATTAAAATTTCTCTACTCTGTTGTCGTAAGACATATAGAAAGACCCACTTCTAAGTTATATATTTCAAAAATTCTGGTTGATCCTCTGTGTACAGAGGTCTGAGCTATATACAGGCAAAATATTATTATAATAGAAGCATTTTTCACAAAAGGAGAATATTTTGAAAATGGGTCATTCTATGTTCCTTTTTTGTCAAAATATTGTACTTAAATATTTTTTATTGAAATAATACTCTTAAAACAATTTGATATACATTTTCTAATCTAAGTGACACAAAATATCATAAATATTATCTATTTATACGCTTTTGCAAAATCACGGTTCCGATCGTAGTCAGATGCATAATTTCATCTGCAGATTAGTTTTCGTTTAACATGAGGAGAACGATATGTTGACAAAACGAACACAAAATTTAATATTTATTATCTGCTCAAGAAGCGTATTTTTTTCAGTCACCGACAACTAAATACATCCGCCTACAAAATATGACGTCGTGGCGGGCCACCGAATACGTGATTTGGAACAAACTTTTATTAAAAAAAAGGAAGAATGCAATAACACAGAAATGTTATCATAGCCACTCTACGGCAGAAATTTTTCACGTTATAAGCTCTGTCTGGAAACGTTTTATAATCCTACCTCGTATTTCAATTTACAATTCACAATTTATTTTCAGAACCTGAAAGTAAATTTTGTATAAAAATAATTATTTTTATCTGTTTTCTTAATAAAAGTCGATTTAAATATTTTTTTATAATATTGAAACTAAATTCGTCTATTTCATGATATATTAGTGCATTCATTAAGTTATATTATAATTATAGTTGAATATCTAAGAAATTGGTTTGACATCAGTTGTTTGACAGATTCAAAAAAAATTAAAAAATTGATTTAAAAATTTAATCTTTGGGTTGAAAACTTATTTTTTCCAAAAAAGATAAGATTAATATATTGTTATATAAATACCTTGAAAAGTATTTTATAGATGAATTTTTCCATCTACGGGTAAACAAATATCAGCAAAACAATCTCTTGCTGATTCACCTCTTGGGTAAATCTTGAACTTGTTGGTAATAACTACGATTTTCTCTTGCAGAACTAGTTTAAGGATTGAATTAAAAGTATGATTATTTATTATAATTTTCAGTGCGTTATTATCATATAAAATTTTCATAATACTTTAGTCATATCATGTTAATATAAAAAGAACTAAAAAGATCTTCAAAACTAAATTTATATCAACAGAATATATTTTTTAAAAATCGAATTGATATTCAGATTAAATATTTCCTTACAATTAAGTTTAAGAAATTAAAAAGATATGTTGCTATTTAAAATTATTAGTCTTTCTTAATTATTTATAAAATGATAAAATACAGTTATTAATTTGTTTTTCATTAGGAGCACATTTAATAAAAGTTGTATTACTTTAAAAATATTTATCTCTATACCAATAAGTTACAATAATATTTACAAACGATAGTATAGTTTCCAGGTTTATCACATAAACTATATTAGTATTTCCGCAGTTCTTTAATTTATTGTTGATGTCTTTTAAAGTGAGTTGAAAAAATTTTGATATTTATTTAGATGACTGATTATATTTTTCCTAAATTCTTCAAATGGCTTCCAAGGCATACTGTTTCTGTTATTAATCTAGCAATGAAATAAATGAGCTATGTTTTTACATAATATAGTCATATTTTTATTTATATTCGTAAATCTATAATTAAGGACAGTACTCCAAATGTCTTTTAAATTATTACATTTTATAATATTGAGATCTACCGTAATAATATACATGTTATGATCATTTTTTAAATATTTAAATTAATTGCATCTGCATTCCTGTGAATTTTATAGTTTTACATGCATTTAAATACGGATCGACCAATTTTTAATTGTATTTATAAAACAGTGTTTCTCAAACTTTCAATACTGGCGACCTAATTTTCAATCATAATTTTTGTCTCGCCCCGCTGTATAACAATAATGTACTTACTGCAATAAAAATGCATTTTGATGATAAAGCTACAATGCGATCTCAATTATAAACTGTAGAAGTATTAAATTTTGTATATGTTACTTTAAGTAATTTTCTCAGAAAAAAAATTACTTAAAATATATATTACTTACTTATTATTATGTTATTTTTCTTTCTGTAATTTTTAAATTGGAACAGATAGCAAAATGATATATTTGATTAAAAATTTATTTCCTTCAGCATCCATTTCTCAAAGTACAAATATTAGAAAAATAGTCCAATATATGTTGCTCTCTATCATATCCATCACAACTGGCATTATCGGGTACGTTTGCGTGAGTCTGGGCAACCTATAGGACGTCTGCGCAAAATATGTAAAAATGCTTTTCCTCGTACAATTCCAGTCAGTTTTGGTCGACTCGATACTTCTATAGCTATCGAATCTAGCTTGAATGTACATTTTTTAATTTGCACGTTAATTTTAATTCTTGATAATTAAGTACTTACGGCCGTAGATTAAAACAAAATCATACATACATTTTTAAGTCGTAAGCAAACATTCAACGATAATAAAGGAACAACAAGTACGCAGACGAGCATGGTTCCGAAAATTAAATCAAGGAAATATTCTCAAAAATACTTAAATTTTGGATTTACCTCTACTGAAGTAAATGATGGGAAAAAAAGCCCCCTCTCGTTATGAGTTGAAACTTACAAATCTGAAGAACAACATGTGAAAGTTGTATTTAAAACAATGTAAAATCATTTAGCCATGTTGGTAAAGAATTTTAAAAAGTATTTTCTTGATGAAGACAATTTGGTAGCAAGTTGCGAGTGGATTAGGGATCTATTTCAAGGTACTCCAGAAAAGCTCTCAACTTCCTAAGAAAATATCTTCATAGATTTTACATCCAGTGAAAAATTAAAAGGCAATTTTGTAATAAATCGCTCTTTGAATTTTGGGTAGAGTTTGATGATAAATTTTCTGCACTGAAAACAAAAGCACTTCCTTACCATTTTCAACATCCTACCTTTGTTAAACCGGATTTTCTGCGGTGGCTGGTTTGAAGACAAAATATAGATCTTAGCTAAATATAGAAAAATAACTCAGAGTGTCAATTTCTGATATTAAACCTTCCTTTGAAAAACTTTGCTCTACAAGACAAGCCCATGGAAGTCACTAATAATTATTAAACTTGTTCTTAACGCTAATACTAACGCTAATAGTAGTGCGGGGGGACTCAGACTTCATAATTTTTTTTACTGTACACGATACAAATTGGAATTCCAATGAATAATTTAATTAAGAGAAAGTATACTTGCTGGCTTTCACGGACTATTCAATTTTTCTTTGATGACTTGAGAAAAAGTCCAGTAAAACTGAACTAAAATGATTCAAAAGCGCAAGACCTTAATAAAGGACGCAAATCAGAGACACTTTTCACTAATATTACAGAAATGTTATTTGCTGGCAAAACTGTCATATTTTGTTCAAGTTATTGTAGCTTTAATGAGCTTTCATGATCGAGTGAGTGAATAGTAACGTCGCACTGTTCAGCTACACGAGGGCTTTTGGAGACGGACATCGTAATTTTGAACCATGGTCAAGTGACGAGGACGATACTTGAGCTGGCCTCTTTTAACTACCACACCACTCCAACAAGAGAACGTTTGAGCTCTCGATAGATTTAACGTGCATCTTTCCCCTACACGGCGGGTCTTTAGTGGTACTGGGATTGAACTCGTGACACCTTTGGTGATCAACAAATAGCAAGTTGAACTTTTTCTTTCTTCTGTCTTTTTGACAAGGCGAGCAGAACCTTGTGGTAGACTTATGGCTTCATATTTTAGTGGATGATTAGTCTTTAGGAAACATTTGAAAATTTCCTTCGTTTCATGTTCATCGCGTTTCTCAATCATGAATAATATGCATTCTTTCAGCAGGTTCTTCTTTTGCTTGATCGGTTTATACTTCCTTCAATAGTGATCACAGATGCCCCGCGTTACCGCTTCTGGGTTAAAAGTGTATTCAGAAAAATATGAATGTTCTAAAAAGGATTATGACGTTGGTCACTATGCTTTAAATGTTTGAGAATACTTATAAAAATAAATCTTGGCCAAATAATGCTTCAAAAATCAATCAATTATTTTCCAAATAACATAAAACTCTTTATTATTTACAATTTCCCTAACGAAAAACAAACACATAAAATATGGGACGGAACTAATGTAGAACTAAACGTACCAGGAAGTTTAAAGGTCAATGAAATGATCAGCAAATGTATTATGCTGCCTCTAGCTGAGAAGTGAATCATGTGATCCTTTTCTTTCTACAACTAATGTACAGTATTTCAATAATAATTACAATGATGCATTGATTATATTCTTAGAATTTTTCTCAGGGTCTGGGTTTCGTTTTTTCTTTTAACGAGTAATATTTATGTTAAAACGTAATAAAAAAATCTCTCATTGTGAAAATACAGCAAATTAAACAAAATGTTTTTTTTTCTTTAATTTGGTTTTAGGATCAAAGATAGCTATTTGATGACGGAAAAACACCAGTTCATAAACATAAATTATATCAATGTTGTTGTGTATTTTTTTATTATGGAAGAAAGTATTTTGTTTTACTTCTTTCCGGTTATGTTTTTTAAAATCTTTAAATTTTCAATATGCGCTCGCGCCCTCCAGGGGGGCACGCCCCACACTTTGAGAAACACTGATTTAAAAGCTTTTTTTAATTTTTGAAGTGATAAGTTCTTTAGGCGTGCTTTGTTGAAGAGCGCACTTAACGAAGCGTTAGTTTCGGTTACGTTACGCTACTCGGTTTTTCTCGGCTTTAGTCGGAAATCGTGCTCGGATCGGTGACTCGCTCTAAATTAAAAACTTTTTAGGCACGGATTTTTTTTAAGTAAAAATTCCGTGTACGTTTTTTCGTTAAGTTGTGTTTTCATTCTTGAAATATTACTGTCAGGCAGCCCATTTCCACTCAACTTAAGCGAGTGAACAAGGTAAGAGGAGCGCAATCGAAACTAACTATAAAAAAACAGATTACTCTTATGTAGGTAACTGGAGACAATGGATTCTATTAGTTATTATTAGAATATTTCAAAGTTTATTATCAAGAAGCCACTCTCTTTGTAGAATCAAATGTCTTAACGAATTATCTAATAAAGTGGGTTTGATTTTTCAACTGAATACTGTTTATACGACAGTGCTTCTCAAATTTTCTATACTTTTTTTTTTTTGTGACCCAATTTTCAGTCATAATCTTCATCGACAATAACAATGTACTGAATGCAATAATAATGTAGTTTGACGGTAAAGCTACAAAATATATAATACGACTTCATTTATAATAGTTAATTTATATAATTTAAAATAGTTGAGCTAAAAGAAATACTTTTCAAATCTTCAGAATTTATAAAAGATAAGGAATTTATTTTGGATTTCCCTGCAACCACAGTTTTGCAAAGTAAAAATGAAGACGAGTTTCAAAGGTTGCTCTCGCAACAACAAACGGAATGTGTAAATTCACCGTATTATATTGTTAAAAATATACTCCACAATGACATCAATTTTCTCGTTAATCAGTTAATTATTATATCAAGAATTATTTTTTACTTTTTAGTTCAATTAACCATATAAGCGTGCTTTTTTTAGATTTTTAAACTATAACCTATTTTTCAATTTTTACCAAAATTTTTGTACAAAAATATTTTCCTATTTTCTTTAGAAACTTCATTTCCTTTTTAAAATGCCTCTTTCCCGGAAAGTACCATCCTTTCAGGATCTTACATCGTATGAGAAAAGTGTTGTAGAGGAGGTGAGAAAATAATATTCCTAAAATCTTATAGTTCAATTTTTTCAATTAAACAGAATTTCTCATGAAAAAAATCACTTGTCTTAGAAATTTTAATTATATCTATAATCCTATTTTGAATATATGTATTTATTTTACATATCTTTTCGTCATTGAAACTATTTCTTATGATACTCTGATGGAATTTATTGTTGTTATTATTAAAGTATAGATAGAATAAAGTTAATAATTGTATATATATAAATGCAAAGTTTGTAAATATATATTTCATTTGTTACTGTTGATTGTTCAAGTCAAAAATATTTTAACCAAAAGAACGGTTAGCCACAACCTATATTGTAAATTTATGCATGAATAAATTAAATCAAATGGGGTGCTTTATTTGAGTTATATAGGTTTGTTTGCACAAAATTGTGTATAATGTGAATACAATGACAATACAGATGTTCTGATCGATGAATAGGTATCTTTTTCCAATTTTATAAGGATAACATATTTAAAAAAGTAATATTATCATAAAAATATAGCTTATTAGATACAATTATGAAAAAAATATGAATAATAATGCACCAAAAGCTTAATATATTTGGAATTTTTATACCTTCAAACTCTTAAATCGAAGATTTCTTACAATCAAGGGTAAAAATATTTGTAAAATAATTTAAGCCATTTTAGAACTTAAGCATCGAGAACTGATGTTCCTTAAATCTGGGCGTGTGAAATTTTTATGATTAGGATGCCAACTCAGGTGTCATTCGTATAACTTAATCGTTATTCAAAATTAGCTGGTCCGTCGCCTCCAGCTGCTTTTCAATGCGGCGTCATCAAAAAATCAATTAATCTGCTATGAAGGATCGTTTGCGATTTTTATGCTTTAACTATTGATTCAGTTATTACATGCAGTTAAATAAAGAGAAAACCATTTTTTAAATCATTTGATTTAAAGTAATCTAGTATATGATCCCTTAAGGTAACAAACTACGTTTGGAACCGTGATTTTGCAAAAGCGTATAAATGGATAACATTTATGATATTTAGTGGGACTTAGATTAGAAAATATATATAAAATTGTTTTAAGAATAGTATTTCAATAAGAAATTATTTAAGAGTAATATTTTGAGAAAATTGAACATAGAATGATCTATTTTTAAAACATTCTTCTTTTGTGAAAAATGCTTCTATTATAATAATATTTTGCCTGTATATAGCTCACACCTCTGTACAGAGGCTCAACTAGAATTTTTGAAATATATAACATAGAAGTGGTTTATCCATGTTTTACCACAACAGAGGGGAGAAATTTTAAGAAAAAAACGCCAATAATTATTTCAATGGATTGTAACTCTGAAAAGAATGTGAATTTTTCAAAAATCATAGTTGAGCCTCTGTACAGAGGTCTGAGCTATACACTGGCAAAATATTATTATAATAGAAGCATTTTTTACAAAATGAGAACGTTTTGAAAAAAGGTTATTTTAAGTTAGTTTTTTGCCGAAATATTGTAGTTAAATATTTTTTTTTCAAGATGTCCTTAAAATCATTTTATACTTGTATTCTAATCTAAGTGAAACTAAATATCATGAAAATTATCCATTTATGCGCTTTTTTAAAATCATGGTTCCGAACGTAGCCGGATACCTTAAATCATTAATATACATTAAAAAATAAATATGTAGTAATTATAAATAAAAACAATCATTGGTAAAGTTCTTTCTTTTGTATTATATGTTTTTTTCAGTTAAAGAGACGAACTTTTCATGATTTAACTCCAAAAATGCAAGAAGATGAAACCATATTTTATCGCTTCTGCAAAGGTATATAATAAATATAATTCAAAATTTTTTCAGTTTGTTTTTCTTAAAAATATTTTTAGCAATCCATTTAACTATCAAATTATCTTACCCTAAAATTCCCTATTTTATAGGAAAATAATAAGACTACATCTATCTTTGAAAAGTTTTAAAATTCTGATCAGGCATTTTCAGTATCTTATCCTCTTCAACCCTGAGGTCCACATACGTTAAACTCTGTTCACTTCCTCATAAAATGAAAGTCATTTAATTTTTTAACGGAAATGTTGACTCGTCAACTCGTCAGTGGCAACGAACGTGTTAAGAAGGGAAGGGGGCATAAGAAATCTTTACCATCGTAACGTTCCTAAATTTTATGTAAGTGAATGAAAATATTTTATTAATCTATTATTCTGGATTCGGTCATTACTTGCTGTGATATTTTTAAAATCTGGCAATGAAAATGTAAATACAGAAAACAGTATTCTTCCCTTTGATGCCATAAGCGCAAATTTATCTTTTTGGTAGTTGATCCAGCCTTGCCTTTAACCCATTACCACCCAAATTATTTTAAAATCGAAATTTTTGAAAAATATTTTTAAATTAAATTTTATTTATCATAAACAGTGTAATTATGAAGTTGTATCCATTTTCCGTAATAAGCAGCTGAGATAATAGGTGATCTATAAATCGATAGCTGGGCGCTTATGGTAGTAAAAGACCAAGTAACTTTCCTGTTGTCTTATATTTAAAAAATTACAAATTTAGGGGCGAAATGAAACTTCTTTTGTGAATTTAAAAACAACTAATGAGATTTAAAAGAGAAAATATTATTTTAGTGATTCAAACTTACTTAGTTACAATTTTATACAGCATATTTGTAAAAGTTAAGTGTGATGTAATGGAAAACGTTTCTGACAAAGGGTTACATTACATTTTGTACAAAACGTAAGAGGTCTACCCTTACGTTTTGGAAACTGGCATCTTCTTTGGCTTTGTCTTTTTCCTATAACATGGTCTTTTCTATCTAAACGCACCTTTGATCTTGATGACATCATCAGAGGTTTTCCAATGCCTTTTCTTAGAATTTGCTCCCCGTTTGCAGTACGCAACGGTGATATATCTTCGGATGTCTTTTATACTTTTACTTGAAATATTATATACTTATTTATACTTATACTTGAACAGAATATACGTATTTACGATAGCCATGTCGATAACTCTAGCAAAGTTTGGCCGGTACCATTTTGTCACGGATCTGAATTGTATGTTTTTCTAAGAGACAATCATGCTGGTCGACTCCACCCATGTTTTTGTTATATTGGTGAACAGTATTAGGTTGCAAAATTTAGAATTTTTCTTTCAAACCTTTTTGATGCCTTGAAACTTGGATTAAAGGCTCTATGTAATCACAGTTTGTTGCTGTTGTTACAACTTCTTATATTTCCATTTTACTATAGTTATTTCGTTCTTTTTGTCGAAATAGTAGTCATAAGAACTGCGCACTAGATGGCAGCTGTTCCGTACTATTACGGCTATCCTCATTTATGTCTATCGATTCATAGTGTTCTTTTACTCCTTTTCTCTTCCATGGGTACACAAATTTCTACATTAACTGAAAGATCTTTTACCGATAGAGTAGTCATTTCATCATCATCAAAATACTCTTCGTCAGTTAACTCATCCACATCAAGCGGTAAAGCAATTATATCAGACTCTTATTTCCTTAAAAAATATATATTCTAACGTTTCTTCGGTGTGTGTGTGGTATGATACACTTTACGCTGAGACATTCTGGAAGAAATGAAACGGGGAAAGAGTTATATTAGTCACCACTAACGCCCAGCAATCTATTTATAGATCAGCATGTTTAAACTTACATTTTAATAATAAAAGCAGTTATTTTTCTAATATGAAAAATCCAGAATAATTAAAGAGGCATTCAAAATGTAAAACACATAAAAAATTATAACTTACTTGTAACTTTTTTTCTGTTGGATACAAAATTGAAAGCTGCACTTTGAAGCTTCAAAATGGCGAACATCAGACGTTAGCTGCTGGACTGCTCTAGGAAAGATTGCTTCAAATCTCGTTTGGGGGTGTGGCCACATGTGCAAGAAAACCAGCCAATGAGAATACGAAGTGATTAAAATATATCGTTTTCACACTGGGAGTTCTAAGTGGGAGGTGGTCTATAAATAGATCAATGAGCGGTAACGGGTAAAAAATAATATAGATTTCAGAATCAAATACTGAGCACTACAAAACCTTTGAATTGATGTGTGCTGTGTACTTAAACTATCTGTATTCCTGAATCGTGGTTGTCCGTTTTTCATCAAAGCAAGTTACCACGCCGTGGTTTACCCAACATTACAAAAATTTCATAACTTAATAAAAGCAAAGTGAAGTAATAGAAAATGTTTTCGACCGGGTCAACACTATGTGAGTGGAAGGACTACAAAGAACGTTTTCCAGCCTGTCCAGCCAAGAAGCAGATAAAAAACATACACGTGTAATACAGAAAGAAGAAGTCTGATTTAATTTAAGGTCGTGGGGATGCGGATCTCTATCCAGAAAAGATCCAGCCACATGAAGCATATCTGCACTGGTAGTCAAAATTTAATTGGAATGTACCACCTCGAGTAAAAATGCTCCATCCGGGTTAATGATAATGCCCGGGTTTTCGCAGCAGATTTGCTACGAATTACCTTCAAGCTTATCGAACACTTCCATAACTAACTAGGTCTCCTGGTTTTCCCTTTACATAGCACATTATGACCTGATGGCAAGAAACCTGAAATTCTTTCATGATTATTACTGACCAAGACTGAATTTTGGAAACAATTTGGCAAGAAATCTCAAAGGACACTTGAGTAAACTTTTTTTCAATCTACACCTTCTCGGGTGTCAGCTTACATTGGGTCTAAAGGCAGATAATGTTTTATTTGTAGCGATTGTCATTTTTCTAGAAAAAAAATGCATTTTCTCTGAGATGTAATTTTTCAAAGCATTTTCATCTCATCCATCCACTTATGTCGTAATTTGACAGCTCCTTCATGGTGCGTCGATGTTGATTTTTTATGCTTTTCTGTCAAGTAAAAAGGATCAAACGTTTGCTTTTCATCTTATTCTTACATCACAATTGCTACATAACTGTATCCTAAAGTATTCTACCGGTTAATCATCCGTAAAAATATCCATACATTATTTAGTAACTAACATATTACACGTATATAACCTAATTTGCATTAATATAATTTGAAATAACTTATACCTTTTACATTCTTACAGCTCGTGATTATGATCTGGAGAAAGCAGAAATTATGTTGAGAAAAGTAAGTTTCTTATTTTACTTTGCTGCGAAATTGGAAAATGTATTTTATGTTGAGCAAGCGTCATTTTTTCATATCCTACGATTAAATAACTCACACTCCCTATATATTTATTTATTTATCTTGGTGGAACTTTCAATCGTTAATAAAATACATTTTAAAGCGCTCAATTGAGCTGAAATTTTATATACATGATTATTTTGGATCGCAATACGATACTTTAAGGATAATTAATAAAAACTAATAACCACTTAATGTTCTGATTCTGTCATATGTATATATATATATTTATATTAATTGTAACTACTTAATAAAAAGTAGTTATAATAAAATTTTTCTTTGTTCATATAAGTATAGGAATTGACTTTTTTTTATATTACTTGTGTAAGTTGGATTACAAAAAGAAGACAAATATATTTTTTTAATGGGAATGAATATATTCGTAAATGTAAGCTTGACTGGGAGTGTATATGCACATTTTTTTATGATGGAACTTTCAAAAAATTATTTTTAAATTTTTTCTAGAAATATCGTTTTAATGGAATTTTTGAAACAATTTTGTTCAGTTTTTAAATGATTCATTTATATCTTGGTGGGAAATTGAGAATTTTTTTTTAATCTAAGTTTTATTTTATTATAATTAACTATTTAAAAATTCCAATATTTCCCAAAACATAAATTTAATTTCGCTTATTCCAAATGAGATTACTCAGGCTCCTATATGTTAGCTATTCTACAGTTATAAAAGAGTAGTGCTAATACTATTGAATTTCTACTTTATTTCTCAAAAATAAGCTCTCACTTTCATTTATATTAAAATTAATCTGAAACGGCAAAATAAATGAAAAATTTTGTAAAACTAAATTCTTTATCTGTTTTTTTTCCCGAAATAGTTTACGTTTATTTTTAATAATTTCTTCTTTGTTTTTCATGTATTTAAAAATATTTAAGAGTATTTTTAATGAAAGAAATTTTTATAAATTAAAATTTAGAAAGCCCAAATTATAGTTCATTTGGATTCAAATAAACTCTTTTTTTCTTTATTTTTTATTTTTATTTTAAAATCAATTTCTTCTTAATATTTTCTTCGTGGATTTTCATATATTTAAAAATATTTAAGAGTATTTTTTCAAACGAAAAAAATTTTTAGAAGTTACAGACAGCCCAAATTATAGTTCATATTGATTCAAATAAACTGTTTTTTCTTTTATTTTTTGTTTTTATTTTAAAATCAATTCGAAATTTTCTTCGTGATCTTGTTCATCGTAGTTTGTTTTGGCTGTCTCGTTACTGGAGCTTTTTATGCTCTTCTGTGAAATATTTTTTTACATTGATCATTTTTCCTTTCTGTATTTCGTAGGAATTTCTAATATATTGTAGTTAAAGAACCTTTATGTCCACTTAATTTTAGAAATGCCAGATGAACTCATTTTAAAAATCCTGCTTCAATCTTTCTCTGCTGTCAATTTAAGAAAAGAGAAAAATGATTTTAAAGCTTAATATCCTTATATCTATGCATAACTTTTTTTTCTGTGAACATAACAAGGCAGTTGCAATTTTCAAAAACTTGTGACGGAGCTTTATTGTGACTTCCACTAATTGTCCTCTTGGGATTCTTGGGGGCTAGAATGGCAATTCTTTGCAACCAACTCAAGAAGAGAACGTGTTTATGCAAATTAGGAATCATATATATTGGAAGGTTAGCATTCGCGTCGATCGCTAAGTGAAACTCTGAGCATTATTTGGGCAGCAGTACCAGTACGAAGACATGATGTCCGCTTGACTCGACTTCGTATCGGACACACCCGTCTAACGCATAGACATTTGCTGCTAGGAGAGAGTCCCCAGTATGCGGCTTTTGTCAATGTCACCTTTCCATTTTACACATTTTAATAGAATGTCCAAAATATTCATCTAAAAGAAACACCTTTTTTAAAACCAATTTCTTAACTTTGACTGATTTGGTTGTGAAACTCCTCATCCAAACCTTTTTGCATTTTTATACTCAATTGATGTTTAACATGAAATATAATTTTCTTAAGGATTTTATTGAACCATTAGATTTTTTTCTAAAAAAGAGCATCTGTCTATAAAATTTACATTTATGCTCTTTAAAATACTTTCTTAATTTTATATTTTCTTCTGACATTTTTAAAATACATTTTATACTCATATATATATTTTATTGCGTGTATATATTTTTTTAAAATTTTTAATATACTAACGAATATGCGGTGCAGTATAGCCCATACGACCATTAAGGCGGACACGATGTCGCGGGTCTTTTGCTGGCCGAAAGTTTATTTTTTCAGTCTGGCGCCCGCAACTATTAACAATTCGTTTAATGAACGACGTTCTTTTGAAACTCGAACATGTACGGAAAAAGCAGAAAATATTTTTGAACGCCACCGAAATGCTAACCCTACTCCGACTACCAGTCACGATGCAAGTCAACCCATGCAACTGGAAGAGCCACCCGGAAAGATCAACATGGAAATTCCCTTACCCAACTCACCCTAAGCTTCTTACCAGCCCGGAACACCAGAGGACTTTGGCCCAACTTCTGAGAACTGCCGAAAACTTCAAGATCTCATTACCCTCATAGACGTCTACTCCAAAACCATAGAGAATACGCACACATTGCTTAAAGGACTGATGTAGTCGCGGAGTAGGGTTAGCATTTCGGTGGCGTTGAAAAATATTTTTCTTCTTTTTCCGTACCATGTTCAGAGTTTCAAAAGAACGTCGTTCATTAAACGAATTGTTAATAGCGTTTGCGTAGGCGCCAGACTGAAAATAAACTTTTCAGCCAGCAAAGTTGCGACACGTCTGGGCTGCAATTCGTATGGCTATACTGCGCCACACATTCGTTAGTATATTAAAATTTTAAAAATATATACACGCAATAAATATATATATAAATATAAAATGTATTTTAAAATGTCAGAAGAAAAATATAAAATTGAGCAAAGTATTTTAAAGTGCATAAATGTAAAATTTTATAGATATCTCTTTTTTAGAAAAAAAATATAATCTTATAAATATTATAAACGTGAAAGTTTGTGAAAATCTTTGTTTGTCTTTCACGCAAAAACTACTGAATGGATTTTAATGAAACTTTACAGTAATATAGCTTATACATCAGAATAGCACATAGACTATAATTTATAGCATAGACTATAATTTATAAAGATTTGGGAAAAGTGTCAAAAATATAACGATATTTGTCAAGTAAGTAGGAAAAAATTCTGTCATCTGCTAGCAATTCTGGCATGCGCTGCAAAAAAGCCCACGTCTGCATATATCTATCTTTTGTTTGTGAAAAACTTTTTTTGTTTTGGTTACGCAAGGTGCTCGCTTCTAATTAATTCCTCTGATATAATGCCTATTTTTTTTTTATTTCAGAATCAAACTAAGTTTTGAAGGGAGAGGTTGTTATAAATCTCTCTTTATTTTAATGATTTTCTTAACATCTTATTATGCACATTAGGTAGTAAGAAATTGATCTTTTTTCCAAATAAAAGCTTTTATCAGTTCTGATATTTAAAGTAAATAAGCTTTCTCTTTTACACTGCATCATTTGGACAAATTTTCAAAATTTATTTGTGATTTAGTAGTTAACTATAACGCTATAATTTTAATTGAATAGGCAGATATAATTATTTTTACACTTAAAAACACAATAACTATTGTTCTGTATTTCTTGAGTGTGAGAGTGATGAATATTAATGTTGCACTGTTCAGCTACACAAAAGGGCTTTGGCAACGGATCACGTAATTTTGAACCATAGTCAAGTAACGTGGACGACATCTGAGCTGGCACCCTTTCTCCTAACTGCCACACCACGCCAACTTAGAAGGAATATTCTACCAATAATTAGCAGGAATATTTTTTGAAATCCACTCTTCCAAGATATATGGCAGCACGGGTTCCATGATGAGTATTTTAGCGGAAAAAATAGTTTGTCAAAATTTAAGTGTCTTATGTTTTTGTATGTTAATGAAGACCTTTTAGAAAATGTGATTTGATTACTTATTTTTAAATATATAATTAATTTTACAGTGGAATATCTTTATTTAATTTATTAGCTCTAATTGATTAAATTTTTCCAAAGTGGAGTATTTTGTTTATGTATATCCCTTAATTTTAAATGAAGAGGTCAAAAAAAAAATATTTTATAGAAAAAACTGCGGTAAATCATAGTGCGGTTGGATAAAGTATTAACGTGCATCGCTCCCCTACACGGCGGGTCTTACAAAGCTCTAATAAAGCTCGAGTTGTGAAAGTAGCTAGGCATTTGCCAACTTGACTCTATCGTTAACATTTCACTATGTTTTTCATTGGATCGTAATTGTATTTAAGAACACTGGGCGTTGCTTGCGAATCATTGCCACAATTTTAACATAAAATAAATACTAGAAAGTAATATTAATGTATTATACTTTCAGATAAAATTATTACACTATTTTAAGCGTTCATTACACAAAAAATTTAACAATGTGTTACTTTTGCTGAGCAGAGATCAGCTTTTAGGAAGGTATTTTCAAAAATCAACCTCAACAGTGTTACGGGGAGTTATAAATAAATAAAATTTTTATCAGCCATTAGACCTGCACGTACTTAAAATTTAACAAAGGTGTTTTTATTTCTCTCTCTTTTTTGTTACCTGAGTTACGCCAAAAGCTTTTTTATTTAATTTGCAGTTCACAAAATTAACTCATTAAAAACTTCTTTATCTTTCAATTGTATTTGTTTATTTTTTTCAGTTCACCCGTGCGAAGAACGGGTATACCAGCTAGTGGTACAATAAAATCCTTAAGAAAATTATATTTCATGTAAAACATCAATTGAGTGTAAAAATGCAAAAAGGTTTGGATGAGGAGTTTCACAACCAAATCAGTCAAAGAAATTGGTTTTAAAAAAGGTGTTTCTTTTAGATGAATATTTTGGACATTCTATTAAAATGTGTAAAATGGAAAGGTCACATTGACAAAAGTGGCATACTGGACTCTGTCCTAGCAGCAAATGTCTGTGCGTTAGACGGGTGTGTCCGATACGAAGTCGAGTCAAGCGGATATCATGTCTTCGTACTGGTACTGCTGCCCAAATAATGCTCAGAGTGTCACTTAGCGATCGACGCGAATGCTAACCTTCCAATATATATGATTCCTAATTTGCTCAGGACTCAAGGATCCCAACAATCCAATCATCGTGAAAGAGACAAACTACATTGAACTAACGAACGAGGGACTTCAACAAGCGGTAAGTGAGTATGCCTCTTTTCCCCCCTGCGACAATCCTACCTGCACACGTCATACCTCGAATAACACTCCAGCTAAAAATAACTCTCCCGATTCCTCTCCCCCCAACACCAGTTCCGACAAAACGAAAGGAAAGCGACGACGGATTTACTTCCCCACCACCACCACCACTTAGAAAGTTAACTAAAACCACTCTTTCTAACTCAAACCCCGAAATCAACTTTAAAGTAAACCTAACTAACAAATTTAATGCACTAGAAAACGAAATTCCCGAAACACAAGTGGAAACAGTAACGCAGTCACCTAAACGCACCTCTCCCACCTCAAACGCGACTACCGATGCACCTAAATTGCCACCCCCACCCTGTTAAAAATAACTGACGATCTAAGAACACATATTAAGACATTAAATGAGAAAATGCCCGCCATCCGTACCAAGACAGCAGGAGAATACGTTAAACTTTACACTGACACTTTGCCACAGTATCACGCACTTAACAAATTACTCAAAGACTTTAAATACCCATTTTACACAATCACACCTAAACACGAGAGACCCATTAAAGTTGTTCTAAAGAGCCTTCCACGAACCACTAAAACGGCAGAAATACACTCAGACCTTCTCGATCTGGGATTTACAATTAACAAGGTCACTCAAATTACCGGAAATCTCACTAAAGAATTACTTCCAGTATTTATAATTTCACTTCCACGTAACCCAACGAACGCAAAAATTTTCGACTTGAAAAAACTAAGTTTTTTCTCCATTACTGTTGAAGGCTTTGAAAGCAGAGGGATTACCCAATGCTTTCAATGCAATCTATTTAATCACACGGCCGAACACTTGTTTCCTAACACCTAAATGTCTAAAAAGCGGAGAGAATCACCAAACAAGGGACTGCCAGATCAAGAAGCTCGATACACCCTTTTGCAGCAACTGCCAAGCTCACGGCCACATGGCCAACTACAGTAAATGCCCCCTTTTTCCCAAACCACGTAAAGGCACAAACATAAAAACTAACTACTCAAATATAACAATTTTGTTAGGCCCAATGCTTCTTACGCACAAGCCACACAACAAACGCTTAACTCCAATACCACACAACAGATGGCACCACCCGACACGACCGCAATCGAAAACCAAACTGTTAAGGAAATACCCACCTCGCTTCCCTTACCTACGCAAAACACTAACACCAAAAACGATTGCCTAAACTTAATAATACAAACGCTACAACAAACAATACATGCTCTCTCAACACTTGTTCAACATATTAGTTACTTAAGTACCCAGCAGCCCACTCCCGTACTACCACAACTCTCAGTTACAATAAAAACATAATAGCGGTCAATCTCAGTAAAACTGAAATCATAAATCAGATCAACGGATTCCTTAATCAACACGACAGCGCAAGCGACTAATTTATCTCAGTTTACTTGCCACTCGGTAAATAATTCAATCCTAATTTCCCATTTTTTCCCACGTAACTTTTTATCTTACCAAACCCCTGCTCTCCAACCAGAAAGCTTCTCACTCCGCTTGTTCCACCAATCACAGTGCCCGCGCGAGCAGATTCTCTTTCTACAAGATCATTCCGTGAAGGCTCCTACCTGCCGTTAGAGACAGGACTGGATCCATCACCAATCATCCAATGACAGCCTGAACGAAAGGAAAACGAAGAGACATTTACGTCATCCGACTACGAAAGAACTTTTGACAACTTCAAAGGACTCTTTTAATTTCCTATCACCACATCAAGAACTCTGAAACATTGCCGATATGGGACGCAGGGTTATTTATTAACCCAGTTCCCAATGACCCCAGCTCTTCACGTCTTGCGCCAAATAACCAACAATCAATCATTCAATCAATCAATCTGAGCGCTGGGTAAGCTAAGCGAAGTGTGATAAATTCTAGAAGAGGAGTCTTAATTCTGGGAATGCCGGTGTAGATAAATCAAAAGTGGTTCCGAGACCAGCGGCGCATTGCCTAAGCCAGAACCAGCCAGATTAAAGATTGAATTGACTTTTTACGGACCGTAGTTGTTTACCCAGGAAATAGCGGTAAGCTAGCTCATCTAAACTATAAGGATATGGCAGATACTATTAAGTTAGGAATTAATATATAAATATAGATTCAGTTGTTAATTGCGCTAAATATCAGTAAAACGATTAGCGTCTACTCACTCGTAATCGCTATCCTCCTAGACCAGGATTATTGTTGTATTATATATAAATTAAGATCAGAATGAACTGATTTTATTATGACTAAGTTTAGTGATGCATCATTCATTTCCCTTAGATGTAGTTCGTGTGGATGATAGTGGAGAGAGGGTATCCCCAATGGAGGGGATACCAAAAACTTATGACAAAAAATGCAATTAATATTCATTACTAATTACAATTACTAATATTCAAATTTTAATCTTTACACGAATTACTTAAAAATCTTTAAAAATTGGAATTAACTTTGTGTTTTTTTTATTTAAATTTTTATCTTTACTTTCTAAATATTTGGGTTGAACGTTCACTCTCATACACACGCAAAGTGCTTTTGATTTTCTCTTTGGGTATGTGAGTAAGACAAACTTCTCTTGTTTACGGTTGAACATTGCTGGACATCCTAAAAACAAACGCATGAAGGAAATATTCTCTTTCTTGTATAACAGCATTTCTCTGTACTGGTCAGTAAAAAATTAGTGCTTATTTTATTTTTTAATCATAAATTTAATAATTCACTTCATTAATGCATTAATGTTTAAAATGCCATTCTGACAGTATTCTTAGAAAAGATTGGCTCTTTTTTTATTCAGTAGTATTTTTAATACGCTTATATATCCATATATAGGAGGAAAATGATTCATTCACTCTTCACGTGATTTCCAGAACTATTAGACCCTACAGACTTGAAATTCGAAAGACATGCTCAAGCAGAGATCCATTAAGAAATGGGTTTTGTGGAAATCGACTCACAAGGAAGTTGGCGGAGTCTTTATAGCTAAGAATTCTCTTTTAACTATTACTTCTATTGACTGAAACTTTAGTGAGCATGTTTTTTTTTAGCAAAGATTTGTAAAGAACGAGTTTTGTGGAAATTGACTGTAAAGGGCGGTTATGGAGGTCTTATAGATAACAATTCCAGAAAACTATGTAGAAATTTGGTACACATGTTTATTTTGTTAAGAAGGGATAAGCGACGAATGAGTTTCAAGAAAATCCTGCGGGATTACGGAGGCATTAACGTTAGAAAAATTCCAGTTTTTGAAATATCTTACTTACAAACCTGAAATTTCATAAACATGCTTTATTTGTTGAGTAGAGATCTGCTAAAAACGAGTTTTACAGAAATCAACTCCCAATGGGATTAGCGGAGGGTTCGAGGGTGTTACAGATAAAACAAATACCGCTTTTGAATTATTAGACCTAAAGACCAGAAATTTGGGGCAGACAACTTTATTTTGTATATTATGAGATCCGTTAAATATGGTTTTTGTAGAAATAGGTTCAAAGAGGGAGGGTTATAGAGACGTAAAGGATAAATGTACTTTTGCTTCAGAACTTTGAGGTCTGTGAGGCACCTGCCCATGAGTGCCCCTGTTCTCCATTATCTACACGACCTGTTTCTGTATGGAACGACGAAGAGAATCACGCAAATCGTTCATCTTAATATCTGTTTATTAAGATCTTAACTAAATCACAATACACAACAATAATAATTATCAAAGTAAGCAGATCTGGAATAAGAAGACACAAATCGTATTACTAAATAATCGTGTAATTGATCACTATATCTAACTTTACAGATTAGTTCTAATATCACTAATACACGCATGTTCCGTATAGCTTAATCAAAGTCGCTTACTGCTATATCCTAGGTAAACAGCTACTTTCTTAGTCCTAACTGACATGGCTTTTATCCAGCTCTAATTCTTGTGGTTTCGTATCCACCTTTAGCTTGGATATACAGGTACGGGTAGGTTAATTCTCGGGTTTGGTATTCTACTAAACGCTATCTTAATCACTTCCACACTTAGACATAGACCTCACATAGCCACCACGCGCACGCTTAACTTCTATTATACATATGTTTCCTAATTTGTTTAATCACGTTCCTCTTCTCGAGTTGGTTGGAAAGAGAATTGCCATTCTGGCCCCAAAGAACCCAACAGGACTGTTAAAAGAAAACGCGATGAAAGCCCGCCATAGGTCTTACCTTTTTAAATCAAAAGGCTAGAGCTATAGGAATTTTTTCTGAAAAAAATTCAAAGCACAACTAGAACTTAGATATATCTTTCTTACTAACTCATAAATAATATGTATGCACATACAGCATCATGAAATACCCAAATGAAGCGGGTGGGTAACGGATAGCTTGATACAAAACTAAAAATACTAAAACTTTAAAAAAATGACAATTTTATATGAAAATATATAATAATCTTTACAAAGACCTCTTTTAGAAAATCTAGAACGGCGATACTGAACCTGCGGCCCACCGGAACTTTTTAAGTGCCCCGCCCGGTCACCACCCATTTCTCTAAGAAATTCATTAATTTATAAAAATTTGGTGGGAAATTCTTTGTTAAAAAATCAATTATATCAATTTTGCTGTCGATGTCGTATGGGTGCGAATTGATATATTTTTTCATGATTAGTGATAATAGGCAACAGTTAAGTAGCGACCATTTTATGATTGGAACTAATTTTTATTTATCTTTCCTATATTACAAGTAAAAATATTCAAAGAAAAGCGATTGTCGCAGGACGATTGAGAATTTGATTATTTTGTAGTGAAAAACAAGCACGGTTCAGTAATGATTTGTCACGTAAGAGATGAATTTAAAAAAATACCAATATGCAGGAATCACACACAGACATTCAATGACACTTTTCCTTGAAGATCTCTCTCAACAGGGGATACATAGGCTTTCTTGAATAATCTTTACAACAGCAAATGTGTTTTTGTCATGGGTACTGTCACAGCTGTAACAAATGCGTCCTATGAAATTTTGATATCATTGGTAATGATATAAAACAATTTACTAAAGCAGAAATTGTGAAAGTGATTCTTAAATGCTTCCAATTTAGAAAAATTTAGTGACAAAAATAAAAAATATAAAAAATTATAAACTAAAAAAGGCAAAATAGGAGTTTTAATATTTTAAATTAACTTCTACATTTTACATTTTTTTATGCTTGCTTTTAAAAAATTTTCTCCCCTCCCTCCTCCATTAATTCTCATGTTGCGGCCCACGTGAAATAGTTAACATATGTATGCGGCCCAGCAGAAAAAAAGGCAGAGTACCCCTGGTGTAGAAGGTCGCAGGTTAACGTTTACAATAAACTACATGTTTATTAGCCGGTCATCCGGTAAAGTGGTTAGTGTCGCTGACTGCTGTGCCTTTGGGCGTGGGTTCAAATCCCGGAGGACATGGATGTTTATAAATGCTTTGCGGCATAGGAGCATAGTAAGGGGGCATAACTATCGAGCCGCAAGTCCTTTCGTTAGGTTGGGGGTAAGGGGAAGGGAGGTGGGAGATCCCTGTCTTCCCAGGGTGTTCTCCTTCAAAATTGAGGTGGAATTGAGCGAAATAAAGTACTGCCGTATGGTGCTTAAAGCTGCGGATAACGACAGGCATGACGTAGGTATTTGCCGCAATGAATTTCGTGGACTTTAACCTGATGCTACTGTCGCACAGGTGGTATAAGTATTAATAACACGTTTTTTCTTAAATCAGAGAAATAAAATGAATGCATACATATTTAATGAATTTCTTAAGTAATATTCATGATCCTCCTATTTTGTGAAATATTTCTGCTTCTTATTTCAATTAAATTTTGTTAGAAATGTTTTTATATTTGCAGCACATAACCTGGGCAAAGGAAGCGAATATTGAAACATTTTTGACGAGTTACAAGCCACCTGAAGTAAGAATATTCTTCAAAATTAATACTAGTTAATACATTTTATTAATTATATCTATCAAATGAGTGAGAGTTAAATTAATATTGCTCTATAACACCCGAGAGCTATTGGCGACACACCTCGTAATTCCGAATACCTGAGCTGTGACGCCATCCTCTCCTATTTACCATTCCAACGATGGAACATTGAACCTCGACAGAATTAACGAGCATAAACCCCTCTACACGGCGGGTTTTCAGTGGCACCAGGATTCAAAACCGAGACGCATCAGCCACGTGTTCGTGAACATAACAAGTGGGCTACCACGATCAAATTATTTCTGTGTCAAAGTAAAGTAAATTAAATATTTTATTACCTAAATATCAAAAATTAGAATGATTTTTCAAAATCTGAAGTTTCCTGTTAAACATTTATTTAAGTTCGTATATCTTTTAAATAAAATAAAACCAATTTTAATTTAAAAATATCCAAGTAATTTATTCAAAGAATCATTTGAAATTGTTAATCTTTGTGTTATACAGAGCCTTTATTCAGGAAACGTAACCAAAAGTTGTGCCTTGTATAATATTTTTGGGATTTTACTTCGTATTAAAATGCTAATGTGTTTTCCTCAATTTTTTTCAAAACTGTTCTAAAATATATTAGCATAAACATTACATATAACTACATTTATAAATAATACAAACAAAATAAAGAAATGAGATCAAAGAAATAATATCAACAAAAAACTAGCATTGTTTTCCCTCACAAACATAATTTTATGGGGGAAAAGGTGATTTATGAATAAACAAAGTCAAACAAAAATTATTTTAAGGTAACCAAACACGTTGAAAATGACCGAATTTGGTCAAGAAATTTTTTTATATATATTATTGAATAGAGCTATTTTTTGGCTTTTCAAAACATACTTAGATTTGTTTCTAAGTTACCTAGAGGCCAAGCTACAATCAACTGTATAAAGTTAGAAAACCCGGAAGTGGGTATTTAAATTGTTCAAAATCTATCACGGCGAGTCTGATAACTCAAAATATTACAAATGTATTTGTATAAAACCTTTTTAACTGACATTTATGCTATGTACAAAAATATTTCTTATTGTACGAATACTTTTTGAGTTAAGACTTGTTATTTAAATAATGGTCCCATAAAGAATGTGAAGTTTCTTATAATGTTTACTCAATCAGCCTTAAAATTTTCAACTTTTAATAAAACATTAAAAATTTAGTTCATTCTCTAGATAAAGGCATCTAATTTGGTTTGGTAATACTTTTACTTATAGAAGTTTATTACTTTGTTCTCTAATGGCTTTGAAGTTTTATAAAAATATTGCTAAAATTTTACTTATAATAGTGATTTTTGTAAAATTTAGGCAATTTATTTTAAATATTGTTGGTTAAATATTAGTAATTATTGCTATTGAGTCCTAAAAAGCATTTATAATGTTTAAATATGTTATTTTGTCAAAAAGTACTCCGAACGTGTTCGGATACCTTAAAGTTATTTCTTACAAGTGGAAACAGAATGATAACGTACGATACTTTTTATAGTTATAGAGACATAAATGGTTTTTAAATTAGCTGTTCAAATCATGAAATGATAAAAAAAATCGGGAAAGAAATTGTATAGTTGAAAGAAAAATACATTTGTAAACAATATAACTACCAAATAAGACATACTTATAAATAACATTATAAATAACCTCCATTATTAGTTGGTATAAATTACTAGAATTTACTAATCAACACTCAATTTTTCGAGCAAATGACGCAAAGCATGAAATTTTATTATGGGAAAAAGTAATTTTAACCAGATAATTATCTAATGTGAAACGATAATTTTAAAAAAGGTTTATAAAAAATTCCTGCAATTACAAAACCAAACTTGATTTTGTTATTTTGAGCGCTCTTCTTTAAGGTATCCGACTACGTTAGATACTGTGATTTTGCAAAAGCGTATAAATGGATAATATTTATGATATTTAGTTTCATTTACATTAGAAAATGTGTATAAAATAGTCCTAAGAATATTTTATTACAATAAAAAATTATTTAAGTACAATATTTTGACAAAAAAGGAACATAGAATGACCCATTTTCAAAATATTCTCCTTTTTTGAAAAATGCTTCTATTATAATAATATTTTTCCTGTCTATAGCTCAGACCTCTGTATAGAGACTCAACTAGAATTTTTGGAATATATAACTTAGAAGTGGGTTTATCCATGTTTTACGACAACAGAGAGGAGAAATTATAAGAAAAAAAAACGCCGATAATTATTTCAATTGGTGGTAACTCTGAAAATAATGTAAATTTTTCAAAAATCCTAGTTCAGACACTCTGCAGCAGTCTTTACTTTATATAAGAAAAATATTATAAATATAGAAGCATTTTTTATAAAAGGAGAACATTTTGAAAAAAAAGGTTATTCTATGTTAATTTTTTTGCCAAAATATTGCATTTAAATCTTTTTTTATCAAAATGTCCTTAAAACAATTTTATACATGTATTCTAACGTGTAGTGACACTGAATATCACGAAAATTATCCATTTATATGCTTTTTTAAAATCATGGTTCCGAACGTAGTCGGATACCTTAACAATGCAGCCAAGTGACCATGGTCGCAAGATGAGGGCCCACATTGTCGAGTTTCAGGTTCGAATTGTAGTGGCACTGAAACTCTCCAGGTGGACAGTCTGATCCAAGGGAAATCGATTGAGACTCAGCGTAGAATAAAAGTCAGGAGAGGGGGCTCAGGTGTCATCCTTATCACTTGAACCGGCATCAAAATTACTAGGTCCACCGCCAATCCCTCGTGTTGCTTCACGGTGTGGTGAAAATTAAAATGAAATAAAATTTAGACGCTTCAAATGTAATGTATTCAGAGATTCTGAAACACTATATACCAGGGATGGCGAACCATTGGCATGCGTGCCATTAATGGCTCGCGGCACAATAATTTTGGGGACGCCACCGATTAAAACGATCAACCATGATTGATTCTTCTGTCAAGGAATTTTCAGTGAGATTTTTTCAGTTCGAACGATTATCAGAAACGCTCAAGTTAACTATGTACCCTGATGTGGCTTCATTTGATAAACTGAACTTGCCCCAATTCGACGGTGGAAATTGATGAATTTGAAATGCAATTTATTGATTTCTAGTCTTGTTCATTATAAATTCAAAAATTTATTGAAACAAGGATAAAGTTTGAGTTGATTGAAACAGAAAGATTAATAAGCTTCTAATGAAATTTTGGAAACATTAAATTCGATTCCAGATACATTTAACCGTTTGAAGAAGCAGGCTCATGCTATTTTAATCATGTTTTTATCTACCAATGCCTACGAGTCCTTATTTCCAGAGACGAGTAATATTAAAGACTTGCTTTGAAATCATTTGGCAGTGACTACAAATCAGCATGCATTCTGTTAAAAGTAACATCTTACCCAATTCTATTATAATTTATTTGTAATCTAATCTGTAACAGTAGAAATCATACTAATGATAATTTATATAATTTGAATTGCACGTTTAACTAAAACACATTTACTACTATAAAGTACAAAATGTATTGTTCTGTAGTACATAAAGAGATTTTTTTTTAGTTTTTAGTTTTATTATTGTCCCAATAATCACAAGTCAAAATTATTTAATAGCACGTGTATACCTAATTTAGCATTTCTTTAGAAAAAATGCCACGTTGATCCATAAACGTTAGCCACCCTATATATTTAAAAAAGTAATTATTCACACTTTTTGTAAATTAATGTATGCTTATTTTATATATTTGACCCATTCAAAAAGAAAGAAAAACTACAAGAAAGACAAGAGAAAAGAATGTCGAAGAATTCACTATATTTTCAATATTAGGAAAACAATTTCAAATTAATGAGTTATAGAACATTTTATAATGTAAAGTATACAAGTAATGTTATAAAAAAGCGCATAAATGGATAACTTTCATGGTATTTAGCGTTACTTAGATTAGAATACATGTATAAAAATGTTTTAAAAACATGTTGACAAAAACAAAATTCTGAATACAAGATTTTGGCAAAAAATTAACTTAGAATAACCTTTTTTCACAATGTTCTCCATTTATAAAAATGCTTCTAAAATAATAATATTGGGCTTATATAAAGTAAAGACTTCTCCAGAGAGTCTGAACTATTTTTTTCGAAAAATTTGCATTATTTTCAGAGTTACAACCAATTAAAATAATTATCGGCGTTTTTTTTTTAAATTTCTCCCCTCTTTTGTCGTAAAACACACATGGATAAAAAAGCCCACTTCTAAGTTATATATTATTTTATAATTAGAACACGGGACACGGGTGAAAGAGAATATCGAAGAGATGCTTCTAATAACTTGGTTAAAGGTAGCACTTCTTGGATGAAACTTCCAGAACTCTATTCTTGGCGAATTAGGATCTCATAAAACCAGTTCAAGATTTGTGACCACCGTAAAATGTGTTACAGAGAGGATAACTTGAAACTTTTTTAGAAATACTTTAAAAAAAGGGAGATCAAAAATTGAATCACAAAAGAAAAAGTTCGTTATATAGAAAAGTTCGCTATAGAGAGGTTATTTTACGAAGAAAATCGTGAAATGTTTATGGTTCCAGGAAAATTCGGACTAAAGAGTTTCGTTATTTAGAGGTTCGAATGTATATGCACCCAAAAGAAACTGAGCTACTATCATGAAACAGGCAAGAATGTAGTCTGGTAGGAGGTATGCAAATGATTAAAATTTCGACGCCAAAGAGACATGGGTAAGTGCGCTATGCGCATATGAAATGCGTAGCTGGGAAAGTTTAAAAACATGATTGCTCGTGCTATAGGGTTATATAAAACCTCTCTAATTAGCTTTCACATACTCTAAATTATTAAATTATTTTAATTTTATTTCAATATTCTTTCTTAATAAAGCCTCCTCATTGGCCCCGTCTTTCCAAAGCCACAACTCCTGTCTGTCAGCCAAGTTCTTCAACACAGGGCATTTTCATTTCAAGATAGAGGGCTGAGGATATCTAACACAACCCGTATACCTCATTCTCCAAATTTCACCATCAAAATCCCCATAGGGTTATTCAAACAATCTGTCAACTTGAATGAACGGCATTGGGACTGGCGATGTAAACGGCAACAGTGCGAATAATTGTCGGACTTTTTGAAAGGGAGAATGTAGTAGGTCTCATAGAAGTAGATTGGTCGAAAAGGCGTATTAGCCGCCATCTTGGTCGGAGCGATACGGTAGTGTTGGAAACAATGGAACACGGAAAAGGCAATCTACCATCGTGGGAGTTCAGGGCGTCGCAGGAACACAAAGCCGCGCGATGATCAGGCAGTCATAAGAGCAACCGTGTCCTAACAAACTACGTCGCTAGAATCGTTTCAACGCCGTCTACACCTTCCATACAACCGGTGGTAACAAGGGAACCCATTCAGAGACTGGCTGACGGAGGAAAGGAAGCCGACGAACATTAAGACGACTACTACTATCCCCCCCCATCATAGGCAGTGTCATTTGGAATACTTCAAACTTCGAGTAAGCCGGAGACTGACTGATTGAAGACTTGTGAGCCTCACTGATGAATCCCGACTTAGTCTCAATGCTGATGACCAGCGCATACGAGTGTGGAGGTGGCCAGGTCACTGGTCCTATACTGTATTTATTGTTGAGAGAATCACACATGGTCTGAGAGAGGGGGGGGGAGATTTGTTGAGACACTCGATCACCTCTTGTCGTCCTTCAAAGCTCTTTGAAGGCACGCACTTAAGTGTGCGAGATTTTAACATCAATTGTACTGCCTATGCTGTCATGTCACCCAAGTGTCATTTATTTGCAAAGCAACGGTTGTCCACATACTTCGCGCCTCCTATATCAATGTATTCAAATATATGACGTACTTCCGGGGCCTTACATGTCACTAGATCTTTCGCCAATAAAGCCCATTTGCGATGTCTTGGAAGGCAACTGCAGCCGTCTCTGAATATTCGTGAATTGACTTCCCAATTGCAAAGATTTTGGGCATGATCTTTCGCGGGAAGTCTTAGGTGACTGATTCGCTGCCACGCCATTTTTCCGATTGTATAGCTGCCAGAGGTGTATTTACTACCTGCTGACTTATAACTTTTCAAAGCCCTGTCATCTTTGTAAAACAATCTGTTCTGAATATAAAATTGTTAGCTTATCTTTTCATGCACTACATATATGTCACGTTTTGTGATAGAATCTTGTTTACTTCAGGGTGCATATGTTTTTTTGTAACAGTGCATTTATCCTGACCTTGCCTTTCACTTCTGTATTCATAGTTTTTTTAGACATCAAACGTTATCGCATACATATTCTACAATAAAAAAAGTATTTATTTTTTACTCTTTCTCCCATCTGTTACAATAAAACACCTTGTACATATTATTACCATTTTAGAATAATAGCATTTAAGAATTAAAAGATCTTCTAAAATAGGTACTCGTGACTCGTCAAAAGTTTTTAAATTAAGATTTAAACAAGTAATCCTCTTATAAACATAACTTTCATATGAGCAAAAACGAATACTGATGATAATGACAATGACAAAAAATGGAGCGAGAATTTTAAATTTAATTACCTCAGAAATAATCAGTTTGTGACGGGCTTTCATCGCGATTTCCATTAATGGCCTCTTTGGGTTTTTTGGGGCCAGTATGGCAATTATTTCCAACAAACATAAGAAGAAAGGTTTGAAAGTTTTATTATATCAATTTTTGCATAAGAATTTCTATTTAATGGCTTTGACAAATAAACAATTTAATCATTTTCAGTGGCACAAATAGATAGTACGTGATCAAATGTATCATAATCGTTAAGATATCCTCTGCATTGTGAGTTCCGAGGAAATAAGAAAGTAATTTCCTATCCTACTCAAGACTCACATGACAGGTTACACACATGACTCATCTTCTCCGGTAATGTTTAATAATGGTCTTCACCCTCTCCCGTTGAAATTTGCTGCTTACAAAAATTGTATTTTCTGTTCCGGACAAACACAAAAATACGTCATTTGAAAAAAAAAAGTTATTTTTTTTCTAAAACAATTTAATATAAAAAATTCAACTGCTGAAATAATTCGAGGTTTTTTTTTTTTTTACCTCTATTTTAATCGGGGAAACAAAAAATTCGTAAAGCAGGGGATCGTTAAATTGAGGTCCGACTGTATATGATTCCAATTTTAAGTGGTATATGAGTGGAATGTGGCTTAAATATCCTTTTTTCGGTAAATATTTTGCTTCAAATCACATCCGGGTCTTCATAAACAAACCATTGACCTTATCATAAATGTCTGATTTGAACCACTAACCTGCAGCTGACCAGCTACGCCGCGCACAAGGTTAAGGGATTGGTATGAAAAGGAATCCCTGTGTTTGGATTAGTCATTAACGCTTTTATTCCTGTCCTTTCGCTTTTCACGATTTGTCGAAAAAGGGATCGCTACATTTTCCTTATTTAATCCTGAATAAATTTTGAATTTTTTTTTTTTTACAATTTTTAAATAACAAGTTCTTTTAGCTTCTGACTACATTTGGCACAGGAAATGTTTTAGGGATAGTAATGTGGGGTTACAATCAATTTTGTGTTTTTCAAAAATATGTTAACTATGGTTCCTCTCTAACTTCTCTTATAAATTGCTATGTATAATAATTAAAACTGTATTAATGTTATGCAAATTTTATTCAGGTGTTAAGTAAATACTATTCCAGTGGAGTCCTTTGTCACGATAAGGAAGGTAACGTAGTTACCTATACTGATTTTGGTAAGCTTGATCTAAAAGGTAAGCCATCAAAAAAACGTTGGATTTTTACTAAGAGATAAAGGACAATAATTATATTATAGGATTATTAGAACAATAATAAAACATGGATTATTAAAGTACAGTTTAGGTGCTAAAGCTGAAAATAATTTTCCGTTCTATTGAAAAACTATTCAACTAGCAGAAAATTATAAACTGCAGTGAACTTCAAGCTGTGTTCCAACTAACCCTAGAGTTTCATGAAGGTTCACCAAGGCTCCTCAAGAAGGTTCGATCCAGGGGCTTCGTGAATCAAAATAAAAATTCAAAAAATAAAATTATAAATGTGTGTGAATGTGTCCCACTTTTTTATTAGGAAACTTTAAAAAATTCGTCGCCAGTCTCTCATTTTCTTAATTTCCTTTTTTTTTATTATAACATAACAAAATTTCAATAAATACGAGTGCATAGGTCCTGAGAAATCAGTACCCAGAACAACCACCTCTGGCAATAATAACAGCACTTATACGCCTGGGCATTGAATCAAACAGACATTGGATGGCATGTACTGGTACAGATGCTCATGCAGCTTCAATACGATGCCAAAGCTCATTAACTTTAGTGACTAGCGTATGGTGACGAGCCAGTACCTTGGCAACCATGAACCAGACATTTTCTATTGGCGAGAGATATATATGGTGAACGTGCGGACCAGAGCAACAGCCGAACATTTTCCGTGTCAAGAAAGGTCCGTATAAAACCGACAACATGCTGTCGTGCATTACACTGCTGAAAAGTAGGGTTTCGCAGGGCTCGAATCAAGGGTAGAGACACGGGTCGCAACATTCCAAAATGTAACGTGCATTGTATAAAGTGCTGTCAATGCGAATAAGAGGTGACCGATAAGTGTATCCAACGGCACCCCATACAGGTGATGGGCCAGTATGACGATGACGAATGCACTCTTCCAATGTGTGTTTTCCAAGATGCCGCCAAAGACGGATGCGGCCATCTGGATGCTGTTAACAGAACCTGGTTTCATCTGGATAACATTGTAGGATTCGCTACCGGTACCTAAATTGTTGAATGTGCTTAAAGGCTAATCATTTGCATATCACAGTACCATCTTCCTGCCTTTTAAATTTCACGTCTGTAGCTTGTCTTCTTCTTGGTGTAGAAACAAGCAATAAATATACTTCATTTTCTTTTTGAATGCTGACGTTAAGATGTAAATGGTAACATCAAGCAATAAAACTTATTTTGAAAGAATTTATTTAAAGAAAGCTTTAATTTTATACATTTCCTTTTAATATGGTATATTCTATAAGCAACTATTTATTTTTTTATTAAGAATATCACATAATTATTGATTTTCATTCATGTAGAACTTTTTTTTCTGAAGGAATTAATGAGAGTGGGAGATTTTTGATAACGAACCATCATTCCAACAGAATATCTAACGCCCAAGTTTGACTATGACTGATGTTTATACTTCTCTCAGAAAAAGTAGCACGATAAAATGTTTTGTTACCCGTTGCCGAATGGATTAAATTATTTTTGGAACATAGTTCTATCTAAAAAAATATTTAGATATTGCCTTACTCTTTAATATTATATGAAAAAAAATATTTAACAAGTAATATAAAAAATATATAAGCCAATTCATACTTAGGTTAACAAAGAAAAATTTTATTTCAGTTACTTTTTATTAAATAAATATAATTAATATGTATAAGTACATACATATGACAGAATCCAACTATTAAGTGAAAAAATAGAAAGCGATTTTCCTTGGAATTTTCCGTTTTCTTTCTATATATGGTGTTGCACTATTACTTTTGTTTGTTACTATTTATTTATTTTTTTAAATTAATCAATTAATATTTGAAAAAACTATATTAACAACAAGTGCCATCCGCTACTAGTTTAAAAATGTATTTGAACTTGAATGGGTGAATAGAAAGTATTTTATTTACGTGGTTGGAAATTTGAATTTGAAGATATATATATGCAGGGAGATATAGTGAACAAAGAGTAGGAATAGAAAAAAAGAACCCATCCCAATAATCATGTTACAGCAACATTTCATTGTTATTTTTTAGATAAAATTGCATCATTTAAGAGTTATTTATAAAATATTATGTAATATTTTAGAAACACGGCTTTTAAGGGAATATTGAGTGTATGAACAAAAATGTATTGAGTATATGTATAAAAAAATGTTAACATAAAAAATTTGCTTCAATTAAAATTGAAAATTACCTTCATGATTTTTAGGTTTGTGGAACTCTGCTAAGCCATTGGATATATTGCAAACAATTATGCTCTGTTTGCAAAAGGATTTGATGCAACTAAAACTAAAAAATAAAGAAGTAAAACTTTCTTTTTTGCAACAATTTATACAATTAAATTTTTTTATGCATGCAATTTTCTTTGGTTATACATTTTTATCTTGATGTTTTTTTTTGGGGGGGAGGGTTGTACAAATTGTGGTGAGAGATTAATTTCAATTATTTTGTGGAATGATTAATTTTGATAAGATTTATGGTGACAGTAAGACGAGGAATTTAATCATTTTATCATTAAAAGTATTCATACCACGAGACCAGTGTACGAGAACATTTTTCAACAAATCATTGCTTTTCTAATTTCGAAAGAAATGAACATTAAAATGCTAAACTTAATCGGCTTATATCCTGCCGTCGGTTTACATATCAGTCTCTCTAAGTAACTGCGTTAAGTGGTCCTTACGTATATATCCATCCTTCCTCAATACGATTCTTTGCAATGTGCTGCTATATTTAAAACTAGTCCCCACTGCTTTAGGATACAATAAAATGGCATAGACAGTGTTTGCAAAGAATTTACTTATTTATTTCGGAAAAAAGGTGCGGTAGGAATTGTAAGGGTATATTTTCTAGAAACGATGGAATTCATAGGTAAGCAATATTGCTTGCTTTTCCCTTTGTGAGAAGACCGTGTTCTTTTTCATTCTTCTTTCGCTCTCATTTTCGAAAAGCAAGGAATAAAAGCGTGTTGTTTATTTAAGGGAAAATATTCTACATAAATCTCGCTATCAATGCACTGAATGTGTTCTAGTTTTTGGGTTCAATCATGTTTCAGGATATATCGCATAACAGATAAGTTATAACATTCTTTTGAAATTATATACTTTAACTCTATACATTAAATTTTGCGTTTTCATTTTTCTTTCCATTTCTTTTCTTTTAAGGTGACTGCCTGCCGTCGAACCCATTTTTTTATAAAAATAAATTTTTGAAACAAATTGAGTGTTTTTAGGTAGAAAAATAAAAAAAATAGGTAAATACATAAAATATTTTAAAGAAATGTTGCACTTTTAGAAAAATAGGCTGTTTTTTAGGAAATTTTACTCAATTTTTACCAAAAACGCGTAACACTATATAAAAATTTCTAATACAATTAACATAATTTTCTTTTTACACAACGTACATATTACGGTGCTCTTCAAAATGAACTAAAATCTAAGAGAAATATTAAAGTACAAGAAAATTACAGACAATTATACATAATAATATGAAAATTTTGATATTAAGTTTTTTCTTCATAAAAACTACACTAAATGAAAAAATACATTAGCCTACATCAAAACTTATAGTCCGTGTTATGAAAAACAGTATAATAAACATTCCCACAAAATTTCAAAACGTTATCTGCTTCGGTTCTTAAGATAACATGTATCTGGTAAAGGGTTTCTTTCGAAAACATAATTTTGAAAAAAACGCATTTAAAGTTTTATCTTACCACTCTTTTGTATAGAGTGTGTGATGTTTTTTGAAATCATTATAACTTTATTTCTGTTTCGCGTAAAGGAAAAAAACTGTTTTGGAAAGAAAAATGTTCAAATTATAAGATTTTAAAATTAAAAAAAAATGCTTTATGTATACGAAAAATGACATTTTCAAGGTAGGCACTCACCTTAAATGAAAGTAAACAGTTTTGGAGGCTGTAAAACCAAAAAAAAATTTCCCACCCACAAAAAATTCGAGTAACTAAGTGCAGCTGTGGGAAAAACGGTGCCACGGGGATTCAATTTCACATCTTTTTCTCTGCAGTTAAGGGTTTACACGAATTGTTCTTTTAACAGTTATTTATTGTATTTGACATGATTTTAACACATTTGACATAATTTACCAATTTACAAATAGTGAATTATTTTGTGAAAAAAAATTGTTGAAAAGTGAATTGTGAAACGCTGAAATGTGTGAATTGTTGAAAAATAAATCACAAATTCACATAAAGAGATATTTAAAAAAAAATGGGTTAAGGTATCCGACTAGGTTCCGAACCGTGATTTTAAAAAAGCACATAAATGGATAATTTTCATGATATTTAGTGTCAATTAGATTAGAATAGATGTATAAAATTGTTTTAGGGATATCTTTGACAAAAACTGTTTTATTTAAATACACTATTTTGGCAAAAAAATTAACTTAGGAAAACCTTTTTTCAAAAAGTTCTCCTTTTATAAAAATGCTTCTATAATAATAATATTTTGCTTATATCAAGTGAAGACTGCTCCAAAGAGTCTGAACTAGGATTTTTGAAAAATTCACATTGTTTTCAGAGTTACCACCAATTGAAATAATTACCGGCGTTTTTTCTCTTAAAATTTCTTCCCTCTGTTGTAGTAAAATATGGAAAAATCCACTTCTAATTTATATATTTTAAAAATTATAGGTCAGCCTCTGTACAGAGGTCTGAGCTATAGACAGACGAAATATTATTATAATAGAAGCATTTTTCACAAAAGAAGAATATCTTGAAAATGGGTCATTCTATGTTCACTTTTTGTCAAAATATTGCTCTTAAATAATTTTTTATTGTAATAATATTCTTAAAACAATTTTATATACATTTTCTAATCTAAGTGACACAAATATCATAAATATTATCCATCTATACGCTTTTTCAAAATCACGGTTCCGAACGTAGTCGGATACCTTAAGCCATTTTTTCTCAAACGGTGGGGCGTGCCCCCTAGGGAGGCGTGATAATCCTATCAGGGGGCACGAGCATATCGAAACTACAAAAATAAAAGATTTAAATAAGATTGTTAATGTCCTGAAAAAAGAATCAAAACAAAATACATCTTAGATAATAAGAAAAACAAATTTACAATGATATAATATACTAATAAATGTTTCAGTACTGCATAATGTATTTGATCATTAATTCATTAATTTTAAGGTTAAAGACCAAGTTTAATAATTACGGGTGACCCCATGAACTTGTCATATACAAAATTATATGAAAAAGTTAAAGCTTATCTTGATAATATGTGCCGTTTATAATTAAAGTCGTATTATAGCTTTAGCGTCAAAGTATTATTGAATTCAATACATTATTATAGTATGGATGAGGGCGCCATGAAAATTATGATTGAAAATTGGGTCGCAAATATGGAAAGTTTGAGAAGCCCTGCTTTAAGCAAAGGATGGGTCCCATCTTTCTTGCAAAACATGTTGGTGGTGTTAACTTTCCTTAGAGTCAATTAAAATTTACATCGAAATAGGAAACAACACCATACATTGACCATTTCTTTTTCCATCTCTTTAAGACTACATTTTCCATTAAAATGAATTTTTTGCTAATTGCACCAGTATATGGTGTGTAGGAACGGTGTGTATACGTAGGAAAACTAATATCTTTACATGGTCAGGTTTTTTTGAAACCGACACTTTATTAAGAGCCACTCTTGCTCGATCTAGAAACCACAACGGCACCAAATTTGGCATGGACACTAATGATGACATGAGAAATTTATTTATTTATTTATCCAACACCCCTGTTTGGCTTCTTGACCATTTGACGCCGAGCCTCCCAATACCGACTAATGAAGTCGTCAGTTGTGTACTTATCGAGTCCAGTGCATTGGAGCAGGTAGTTATTCTCCATTCTGGCTTGACTGTAGAATGGGCAGCACTCTTCAGCAGCCAGGCCAAGCCAGTGGAGGTAAACTTCCAAAAAGTCATGTCCGGTGGTTAGTCGGAAACTGGCAACAGGCTCTCCTCGATGCCTGGAGGCTCTCCCCAGATTGCTCGGGATTGGACCGATAGTGGTCATAATTTACTATGGCTTTCCTAGGCTCTTTTACTACCTGAGTGAGTTTATGCCACAGTGGATCTATGCCTGCGAAATCCTGCTTGAGTCACTAATGCGCCCTTTGAATCCAAAAACTCACATGGGAAATTAGATTCCGTAAAAAAATATTTAGTTTCATGGAGTAGTTGTTGCTTACCAATCCAAGAATTAGCATAAGACACGGGTATCAAAGCAAAATCCAAATATATGCCTTCAAGTGCAACAAACACGCCGCTAGTTTTCAGGCTAGTAAAACAAATAGAAAAATGGTATCCTCAGCTATAGTGAGCCAACTCAAGGGAACAGGTGAATCACCTTACCAAAACGGGCATTATTGGTTCAGTTGTATTATTTTAATCATCCACAACTCTTCATGAGCTTACAACCCGACAGAAGCTTCTAAATAAGAGGGCTTGATTCATTGAAGGGAATGATTAAGAAGTCCGAAGAAATAGAGTCACTGACAACTTCCCCAAGCAAAGAACGTAAACTCGTGTCAGAAAAGCAATTCTCGATGGATCACACTAAAACATTTTTTTTTATTTCTAATGGGCTGCCGATTGGAGTTTTTCAATTGCAAACTTAGTACATTCCCCAAACGCTGGTATGTCTTTTTAATTCAGCGTCATATAGGCGGATACCAATCACCGCCGGTAATTTTGACGCCTTGAGGGAGGAACCTCCCTCTGAGGAATCTCCCTCCTCCCTAGCGGGAGGAACCTGAACTCTGATGATGCGCACCTATATTAGGACAATTTTGCCTAGAGCAGCCAAGCACAACAGACACTCTATGGATTTTTTACATGCCATATAATCATACGACATGGCAGCTGTTAATTTTCTGCATCCGAAAAATCCTTGATTTGGGCCGGGGTCGAATTCGCAACTTCAGGTACAGAAGGCTAGCGGCAAACCAACTACACCACCCAGCCGGCTTCACAGGAAAACATAGATGGTACATTTATAAAAGACAGTGCGGAATATTTGTTTTGAGATGTTGCGTACTGCCGTAGGAAATGTTTTGCAGAAAATGCATGGTGTAGTCTTTAAAGGTAGTCACGATTCCTCGTTATGGAATCCTACTTTTCATTACTACTTCTTACTTTCATTTGTTTCCATATTAAGTTAGATGCCCTTTCTTTTTTTAGATCGAGCTACAGATGGTTCAGAATTGTTTAAAATTTTTTAAAATAATTGCCCTGTATTTTTAGTATTATATAATAAATCTATATTTTGGAATGAGATGACACCTGGAACTGTGAAAATGGAAGAAGACATTATCGGTCTCACCGCTCTTTTTAGTCAATTTTTGTGACAACTACGCGTATGTACTTCAAGAATTCAGTCTTTGGTATTTGTAGTTATAAGTACAAAGTATACGATCTGATACCAAAACCATAATAGGGCTATGACATTTATCGAAAACCATACGTTTAACCAGTTCTCCTCTGCATGGAAACTTTTGGAACTTTTTTTAGTCTCTTCTTAAGTGATAAACCGATATGGATGGTGAGTCATTTCCTGAAGAAGGTTGTTCTTTGTAAAATTTCTTCCAGTAAGGTATCTCTGGACAGCATATTTAATTAATAAGTACGAAAAAACGATCACGGATACTGCACACAGCTAACAAGTCTGACCCAAAAGCACACAGCACCAGGTCAGCTAGTGAACCCGTAGAAGGAATGCGTGAAAGTGAAGCGGGAAAACCGTGTGTGGGTGGGACACACAGTTATTCATCCGCCAGAAAAACTAGTTTACTCGCTTCAACCCAACATAACCCTCCTGCGAGAGTGATACATTTTTTTCGAACAATTCTAATATTATAAACACATACACAATACACGTAAAATATCACAATAAACACAGTGACATAAAATCAAGAGAGTAATGAATTTTTTTGTATTGAATATTATAACATTTCTACATTCATGGCTTTCGTAAGAAAATCTGCAATTAAAAAAATTCTGTTTGGATATATTCTAATTCAATTCCAGTATCTTCAACTAAACCCTTTATAAAATGAAAACGTAAGTTCATATGTGTTGATTTATTTCAAGAACGGGTAACCTTAATCAATTGAATTGCTGCTTGACTATCTGAATTTAAAGTTACAGCATTATTTATAAATTGTTCAAATTTTAATTCAGTTAACAAATTTACAGACCAAATTATATCTTTACAAATTTCAGAAATAGAAAATAACTCAGCATCAGATGTTGCAAACTAACACATTTTTGTTTATGATATTTCCATAAAATTAATAAATTACCAAGTAAAACTACACCTCCAGAAAATGATTTTTCATTTTCTGCATTTACCCAACTAGCATTTAAAATACTAAATTCTTTTTCATAAAACAGTTTTTTTATCTTTTGAGCCCATCAAATACCTTAACACTCTTTTAGCCAAATTGTAATGTATCTTTCCTGGATTATGATTAAAGTGGGATAAATAAAACGTTAGGAAGGATATATCAGGCCGAGATCTATCTGCTAAATATAAAATCTCATCAGGTAATTTCTGATACATAGTAATATCAATAAATTCATTTGTAGGGGGAACATTTTTGGCTTTCCCTTTCACAATTGGAGTTCTGACACTTTTACAATTTTCTAAATTATGTTTGACTAATAATGAGTTAATGTAGTCACACTGGGATAAATAATAAATACCATTTTCACATTTTTCAACTTCCATGCCTAAAACCTTATTAGTTTCGTTTTCTGCCACTTCAAATACATTTTTAATCTTACTAACAATATCTTCTTACATTTTATCATTGTTACAAAAAATAACTAAATCATCTACATACATACATAATAAAAGAACAATTTGATTATCAGTTTTAATAAAAACACAATTATCAGAAGCCAATTTTTTTAAACCAAAATTTTCTAATTCACACTTTATTTTCATATACCAGTTTCTACAAGACTGTGGCAAACCATAAATAATCTTTTTCAGTTTACATACTTTGTCATCTCCAATTAATTTCTCAAAACCAGGAGTAGGTTGTACGTATACAGTCTCCTCTAAATAACCATATAATTATGCAGTTTTTACATAAAAGAAGTTAACATTTAATTTTAATTTAGCTGCAATCGAAAAGATTCAATTTTTACAACTGGTAATACGACTCTGCATAATATATGTTTTTAATTTGATTAAAACCAGCTGTTACAAACCTTGCTTTGTATTTGATATTTTTATTTTTATATTTTGTATTTTATATGAAGTTATAGACCGATATGGATGGTGAGTCATTTCCTGAAGAATATCTCTGTAAAACTTTGTTTCCTCTCCAAAACTAAAAGGGGTCTTCTCCAGGATGAAATTAGACGGTACTCTCTTTCTCTCCATCAGTTTCATACTTCCTCCTTTCATGTAGAAAGAGAGCTAAGAAGAAATCTAAAGTATGGATTATAACTCATGAGTGGTCTTATAAAGATATCGATATTGAATTCTTGGATTAAAATTCACCTTGGACTATTACCACATTACGACAAATTAAGACATTGCGCGTCATCAATTTGTAGTAATTGTATTTCTATCCATCTTATTGCTTGACATCTGAACGAATCGGGATAATTATATATTTCAGAAATAATTAACAATACATAAGTATCAGTTATTGAAAAACAGCAGGCATTAGAAAGTTCTACAGGGCATTTGCAGTTTCTTCCGATTGTAATATAAGAGCTTCCTTTTAAAAAAAGCAGTTGCTATTGTTTTAATAAGAGTTCAATGAAAGATACTCAATATATTTTACCATCTACCAATTAGACAAATGGAAATATATTGCCATATAAAACTAATAGTAAAATAGACCTGTACCCACGCTTGTTCTAACACACGAATCGTTCCTGCGCAAATGATGACAAAATTTATCGACGTTTTTTGATTGGGTGACGTTTTTAGATTTGACCAAATTGGTCGACGGTATAATATGTAAGTCTCAACTGAAGTGTTATTTGTAATGATTCATGTAAAAATCACTATATTATTTTTATTTTCATTCTTTTAATTGTGAATTTCAAGAAATTGGTTGTATTTTATTTGGAATTCAATGTTTTAAAGTGTTTATTTCACTCAAACACTATTTTAAAAGCAAGTTTGTGCGATGCATTGTTAACATGTGTAAGAAATGTATTTTACAGTAAAAGTATTTTCAAATGGCATTTTCTAGCTCTGTAACAGGTTCTATTCAAGATTCTTATTAATCCTTTAGGGAAGATTCCTTATAAAAAATGTAGGAATATAAAATCTCTTTCAAAAAAGAACCGGGATTTATTTTAGAGTTTCTATTTAAGACGATATGGTACCCAAAAAATCATTAAACTATCGATATTTTTTATTGGCTTATATAATACCTCGAATAATTATAAGCATCCCTGCAAAATTTCAAAGTTTTACCTGCATTTTGTATTAAGTTATGGAACAATTTTTGATGTGGAGAGCAGACTAAACACACAAAACTACCACACCCATTTTTCAGATCATTTGCTAGAAAAGTGCCTAAAAATGAATTAATTATTTTTCTACCAAACACTTTATTTAAAATTTCTTCTGTTTAGTTTACTTTTAAAAATTTTTTTAAAATATCTTAAAATCTTAGTTTAATTGCAATATAACTACCTTGAATATAGTTATCCAAGAAAATTTATTTTTAAATATATTTCTATTCTATATTAAATATATTCTTAACTTTGTTCATTATTTTATTTAAAATTTCTTACGTTTAGTTTGTTTTAAAATATTCTAGTCATCAGTTTAAATTTAAAATAACTATCTAGGTGACACCACGGTTTTTTTTCTTGTATTGATATTCCAATTCTTAACACCGTTTTGCGTGAGATCTTAGCGTAGAAGGTTGCTATTCGGTTTTCAAGGTTTTTATTTTTACATGTAAGTTTTTATCCCAATTTTTCTGCAGAAAATTTATTTTTATTATTCCTCTCCTTGAGAGATACATTATTGTTCTCTTTCATAACTTCATTTTACTATATTATCAGGCTTATTATCCATGTTTTAGAAATAGGCTTAACTTTTCAATATGGCTCCAATTTTTTTTTTTTTTCTGTTATGTCGAAAATTTCTGCTGTACGGAGAAGGTGGATGCATAAAGCATTGCTTAACCCTAAATCACTGGCCTAATTCAGCGACAGCTTTAGAAATTGTAATAGGTCTCCAGTTTAGTCAAAAGACTTTTTTTGTATTTACATTTGTTGTGTCTCGTGGACTCCAGTATCTTTCATCCTTGGCATTGTAAATCTTAGAACTTTTTCACTTTTATTTTATTATACTATATGTATATATATTCCATGTACGTGAAATTCAACACAATTACTAATAAAATATTTTAAGAGTTTATTTGAGAAAATGCACAGATACATTTCTTTGATTTTGATGTATTTTACCTATAAATTGTTATTTGATTTTGCTTTCATTCGTGTTCAATATTTAACATACGAAGGCTTTTAAAATTATGGAAATGAAGGCATAAACATCTTTTGTACATGCTGTGCATTATTTAAGTTGTAAAAGTGATTATGGAATTAGGTCTGAGGTGCATATATCATCGAATTAAATTTAGTCAGCAGCAGTTAAAATCTGTTTATTGATCTTAGATATAAGTGCTATCTTTTTAATTCCTTTTTTCTGTGTATAAAATGTTGAAAATTATATTTTTCAGCTAGGAATCACCTTGACAAAAATAGGCTACATCTTAAATCTTGAAAATCTATCTTTTGTTAATGCCGTCCACAAAAAATGTATGTATAATGTTTTTATATAACCATTTTATATTATTTTGCATTGTATATTCATGGGACTTATTAAAATGTTATGCTGAATACACATATTACGACCTATCGAATATATAGTTTTTGAATATGATGAAGGTGGAAATTGAATAAGTTTTGTAACTGAATTTAGAATACACAGAGAGAGAGGAAGTTATATTATTAATACCCTCCGAGGTTTCAAAACACTATAGTAAAAAAACCCTAACATCACAGCACAACAGAAAGAACACTTGCAGAAATACAAAAACAATTCAAAGTTTATTTACAAATTTTACAAGTGTTCTATAAGCGGAAACTTGGTTACATGGCGTACATTCCTGCGATCTTCCAGTTCCTGCCAGACTATACTCAACACGGTTTTATCAACGTTATTGACAGCATGTATTACCCTTTCATGCAGTTTTGCAACACACATTGCAAATGGAGTACGAAAACTTGGTCTTATATAAAAGATCAAGTTTTCGGATTACACGAAATGTATAACATGCGCTGTCAATAACATTGATAATACCATGTTTAATAAAATGTGGAAGGAACTGGACTATCGTATTAATGTTTGCCGTGTAATCAAGGTTTCACACATAGAACACTTGTAAAGTATGCAAATAAAGCTTGAATTGTTTCTTTGTTTATTCTTTTAAATATTCCTTGTTTTTGCTGTATATTGCCATCTTTTTCTTTCTTTTTTTATTGTAGCACTTCGAAACCCTGACGGGAGTTATGATTAATCCTGTATATATTTCAGAAAAATATATTTTTGTTTAAATATAGATTATGATTTCTTTCATCGTTTTAGTCCCAGAACAAACTGGTCGTAATACATTAACACAATTCTATAAAAAATCTTATGAATTTAGAGATCCTCAAATCAAAATTTTCATTTAAATTTGAAAATCACACAGCACAGAATATAGTAAATACAAGATTTAGAGCAAAATCTAGGGGAACTATTTTTTTTCTTTAAGATAACAGTCCGGTTGGAAAATATGACTAATACAGACGACAGTTCCAGGTGTTAACTACATGTGTGGGCGATGGATAGCATTAAAATATTATAATACACTAATTTACACTCATGTCCATAAATTAAGGATAGTTCAGGAAAAGAAAGAGACAGAAGCAAAACAAATTTGACTTATTTGTAAAGTATATTTATTAAACAAAAGGTAAAGAGAAAAAAGATGCTATATGTTTGACGTAATTAATAAAAATTGCGATTTTTACTCCCTGGAGCAAATTTCAAAAAAGAACTTATTTACAAAAAACAGTATAACATGGTTAGTATGATGGTTAATACGGAGTATTGCTCCCAGAGGATGCAATACAGGCCTTACAGCACCTTGGCATGCTGAGTATAATATTATCAATCTGATCTTGAGGAATATTACACCACTCATCAAGCAATGCCCTCCGAAATTCCGGTAAACAGGTGGGAGACGGGCTGCAATTCGTCGGTCAAGCATATCCCACACATGCTCTATTAGATACAAGTCCGGTGAGTATGTTGGCCAATCTCTGCGGTTGATATCCTCCGATTGAAGGCATTCGTCTACAATGTTTGCACGGTGAGGACGGGTGTTGTCATCCATAAACAAAAATTCTGCACCCATGGCACCCCGAAACAAACGTTCATGTTGTTCCAGAATGACATCCTGATAGATGTGGCCTGTCATCGTTACACTCTGAACATGCAAGTCATCTCTCGAACCAAGAATAATTCCTCCCCAAACGCGAGCCATCCTGCACCACCGTAACGGTGTCGTTCAATGGTGTTCTCTTGGTGGTAACGGGTACCTGGTGTTCTCCATATTAAAGTCCGGCGAGAATCAGACTGCAAACTAAACCTGAACTCGTCGGAAAACATCACACTAGACCACTGTTGTGAAGTCCACAATGCATGCTCTCTACTCCAGGTTAATTGCAGGCGACAGTGAGTTGCGGTAAGTGGAACACATCTAACAGGCCTATGAGCATGTAGACCAATGTGCCCTAAGCGTCTGTACACGGTCTGTATTGAAACTGTCGTACCGGTAGCTGAAGAGAGCTGATGAGACAGGTCTGATGCTGTGTTTCTTCTGTTTCTTTTGGCAGTAACTGCCAAATATACCGCACCTCATTCGGCGTTGTAACTCGGGGGCGACCTGTGCTGTAACATCTACTCACATTACCATCATCTTGGAATTGTTGCCAAATCCTGGAGATGACACTCGTGGCGATTCCAAATTCCTCGGATACTTCCAGCTGGGTACGTCCACATTCCAGTCGTCCAATAATTCTTCCACGTAAAAAATCATCCAAATGCTTCCTTTGTACCATAACTATGTGGTTATTGCACTGAAAGGCTTTTAAAGCGCTTGTGTACAACTTTACTTCTTTGCCACCATTCGTTATATACCCCTCTCTTACACTCTCGTCATTGTGACGTACTATCCACGCCATCTGGTGGTTTCCTGTCATTTGCATATTCTTCTTCAAGATGTATGTGATTATTCTACAGGTGAAAGTTTAATTTTAGAGTTAAATTTCTGTGTGATTCTGAATTAACCTTAATTTATGGACATGAGTGTGTTACGGTAGTATACAGGGCAATATGGCCTTCACGATGCAAGAGAATGACAATACAGTACACACAAAGTTGACATGTCAAGCCTGGATCTAAAGAACCTTAATGTTATCCATGAGATGCTCGGTGATGGGACATGACAAATCGTTCTTTACACTGACTGGTCATCCTGAACGTTGCTCATCACTGGTTGACACACGTCCTTGCTGAAACTTTCCTATCCGCCGTGCTACTGTACGGTATGGTAAGGTATTATTCCCAAGAGCTTCCAATAATTCACTGTGACATTCCATCGCATTTCTCTCTCGGAGAACGGCTATTTTGATGTAAGCGTGCTCCTCAACTCGAGTTACTTCCATCTTGCGCGATACTCACCAACTGAAGGATTTCACAGCCCTCACTGAGCTACTACCAGCTATCACAGAGCCATTTGAATACAGCATGCACACTATGCCTGCAGAACTTCCACACGACACTTATACGTTTGTTAATCGTTCACATATCTGCAAGAAAAAAAAATAGTTGACATGACTTATACCCCAACCCTAGTATTTTATAACATATTACTCATAATTTTTAATGTATCTACACCAATCATACAACATGTAGATTATAATTAATTACAGTGATATTAAAATATATTTAATTAGAGCTATAAATATATTGAGTGAGCCGAAAACTCGTAACAAAAGAAGAAAAAAAAATAATAAAGAAATATGATTTACAAGAAAGAGCTCACAAAAAGGTCGGAATTTCTTCAGCAGCGAAAACATTTTTAGTTGTGTCCTCATTAAAACAAAGACAGTATGTAATCTGTAAAAAGCTTCATGCAGAATGGTGCACCTCCATACTATGCCAATCTAATAAAACGGTTCATATTATCAGGCGAACAAAATGTAGTTGGACGAGGTTTCAAGATTGCATGGCCATGTTCAACCGACCTCACTGCAGTCTACTTCCTGCTGTGGTACTATTTAAAATAACTTGTGTAGCATTTATTCCCATCAACATTGGTGGAACTCAATGTGATTTTTCCAATTCATTCCAATGTGTTGAATTCAGCTGTAATTGTTGTTGTGCACCGACTTAGTTGTGTTGGACAAGGTTCTGGAGGCAAGTTGAACAATTGTTATTGCAAGAATAAATGAATGGAGCATATTGTTTTTCGGTACATTGCATTTTCGATTGTCAACATCCTCTACTGGTGATATTTTTAACTAAAAATCTTTTCACCACTAAATTAAAAATCCGACTTTCTTGTGAGCCCTTTCTTGCAAACCGCGCTTACTTCTTTAGCATCATTTCGTCCTTTTTTATGCGTTTTTAAAGTTTTAACAAACTCTTGGATCACCCTATATAAATCCCTAATTTGATGCAAAAATGTTAGTAAAATAATTCGAAATTTTCAACATGTAGATTAGGTGTCAACAGCCAATGGCATGCGTGTCAGGTTTGCACTTGACACAATTCTCACTAGCACTCTACACAAATCTACAATTTATAAATTTTTGAGTGGATGGTAGCTGATAATTTTGAAATGGAGAGCATGTTGAATTAACATCTTCAGATTAATGAAAAGCAAACTTTACGGTATTACGAAAAAATCTGACAGAAAACTTACGATAATTGGACAGCTATTTTAATTGTTGGATGCAATTGCTAAAAATGTTTAATTGTTTGAAGAAAATCACATGTCCTCTACTTTCCGCTTTTGACTCTGCCTGTGTGTGTGTGAACAAATCTTTTGTCATATGAAAATATTTTGAATCTGCAAAGAAGTTTTTTTTAAAAACCGAATCGTTTTGCTTAGATTAGATCGGTACAAGGATAAAATTCGCATAAAAAAATATTTTTTTAATTATATTGAAGGCATACTTATATACATTTTAATTTGTTTATTTCTTATCTTAAAAATGCATAAAATACTTTACTACATAAATTATTTTGATTCATAAAAAAATACATAATACATAATAAATGCATACATTTAATTTTTTTATTATGTTAAAAGTATAGTTATATTTAGTTGCTGATAATTATATTAAATTATATCTTTAACTGACTTAAAATTAATGTGTAATAAAACTCTAAATCTGTATTCTTGACCTCTGCTACGCAACTCTGCATACATTGTCTCGGGAATGGAATTGTATCAAATATGTCCTAGTATGTCGCAACTTAAATTATATTGTTTGATTGGTTTGGCGTAGCCATAGCTACAAGTTGAATATTTTTTTGTTTAGCTGAAAACACACATACCACTAGCAATCTAGAAACTACCTTATAGATAAAATACACAATATTTCAAAACTCTCTCTACTATAATATGAACTGAAGAAAGCTTGCATTTATTTTTCTGAAATTTATATTTCAATTACTTTTAAATATAGCTTTGTTGAATTTTTACAAAAGAACAATTTTTAGATTTTATATGGTAATATTGCATAATAAGCAAAAAGCAAGAACTACTGGACTGGTATACACTCATATACACTGTGAAGAGCCAAAATATTATGAATGCTTATTGAATAACGCATTCCATCACCTTCTTCTATAAGAGCAGCAGCAACTCTCTTTGGCATAGATGCTACAAGTTCTTGGTAAATAACTAGAGACAGGTTGTACCAAATGTGAAAGCCGCGCTCTCATATAGACGAGGTATTCCGACATGGAGGTGTTTGATCTTTGAGTTGCCTTTCTATAAAAGCCCAAATGTGCCCTACTGGTTTATGATCCATCAAATTCGATTACAAGAACATTAATTAGATTTGATTATTATTCTCCTTGAATCATTCTTACAGAATACGAACCTTGTATTTTGGTATCTCGTCCTGCTGGAATATTCTATTTTTAGTTTGGAAAAAACAGACGCTGTATAAAGACAATTATGCTCAGGTCAGTCTGCAGCTTTTATGGTCTGTTCTACTGCAGCTAATGGTTTCAGCGCCTCCCATTAGAACATCCATCAAAGCACAGTACCATCCCACCATCCTGTGTATAACCTGCTATACATGAGAAAAGTAATTATTCGCTTAGAAGACGGTGCACCTTGACACGACTATTTACGTGATTTATTCAACTAAGCACCTCTTTCAATTCCTACTATTAGTTTACACTCTCCCTATATTTATTTATTTATATTCCTGGAATTTTCAATCGTTAATAAAACACATTTTAAAGCGCTCAATTGAACTGAGATTTTATATTCAGGATTATTTTGGATGACAATACAGTACTTTTTAACTATACTTAATACAAATAAATTGCTTAAAACCAATTATTCGAAGAATCACAAATACAGCCACGTTTGCATCATTTTTGGCGACTTCTTTCAGAACTTGAATAGGTTCTTTTTCTCACACTTTAAAGCATTCATTTGATCTGAAATTTTCTATACGCTATAGTTTTGGATAAAAATACGATTATTAAATTATAATTCATTAAAATTAAAAAATTGACTGAAACTAATTATTTAAAGAGTTACAGATATAGCCACGCTGGTTTTATTTTTAGAGAATTGGGTAAAAACTTTAAAAGATTTTTCTTCTCACGTTTTAAAGCATTCAATTGAACTGAAATTTTATATACACGATGGCAATACGATAGTTTTAATAAAAATTAATTACCCCTTAATGTTGTGTTTCTTTCATATGTATATACATATTTATATTAATTGTAACTATTTAATGAAAAATATCTACAATATAAAAATTTTCTTTGTTGATATAAGTAGGAATTGACTTAATTTTTTTTTATATTATTTGTTTTATCTTATCCATGGTCCAGTCATGATGTTCCTGAGCCCACTATAGGTGTAGTTGACAATAACGCTTGGTCGATAGAGTCAGACGAAATTGACGTTTACTGTGCCGGCACACATTCAACAATGTCCACTGGACAATGTGTTCCGAAACACTGCTATGTGGACCAGCAATGTATTGGGCGGTCAGCTGACCCACTGTCTGGCGCCGATTTCGCTTTACTAAGCGTAACAGTTTCCGACATTCCTTTCCTTTGATGATGCGTGGACGTGCGGCAGTTTGACATCTACTGCAGATTTCACACTAGCATTTATCTATTTTACACAGATGCTAAAAATGACAGATCGCGAAAAACCCACGAAACATACCATTTTGGAGATGCCGGATCTGTGGGCATGACAATCGGGGCTTTATCAAATTCGCTTAGATCAGCAGCCTTGCCTATCAATCGTAAAAGTATAAGTGAAAGAATGATACTTTATCTTCTCCAGCCACCTTTAAATACCATTTTCTCTTATTCAGGTGTCGCTCACGTCATCCAGACGAGTTCGATGAAAAATGTTATGGTATTTCCAATGCTTTGGTTTGATGAGGAATATTGACTGCAATATACTATACTAACACTATTCACTTTTCTTTTCTTCAGAAATTGCTGATTAATACAAATAAGTTTTATCAATGTACACCTAAGCATAAATTCATACTTTTCGATAAATTTATTGTTTTAACGAATTTCTCTATTTTTTTATTGCCTTTTTGCTCAGAATAAAAATGATACGCATTTTTGAAATTATTTTCTTTTTCAGCAATCGACTTACTGTTAACGCATTTTAAAATATATCTCGATAATTATCCAGAACGAATGAAATACGTACATATTATTAATGGTAAGTTGCATGTGTTAATTTTATTAAAGCGATTGCGCTTTCGTTAGCTTATAGGATTTAGCTAGTCGTTGTTACCGACTACGTTCGAAGATATTTTATAAAAAATGTATTTTTGAAGATATTGTCAATTATAATTACACACAAAACCTTAAAAAATTTTGTAAATAATTTTGGAGAGTATAAGAGATTTTTTTCGTTAATTTAATTAATTAACGTCAGTGCTCTATACAAAACTCTACTGTCGCAATCTAATTTTTCTTTGCAAGCAAGTTATTAAATAACACAATGAATGAAGTGAGCCAAAATCTAAGAAAGGTTTTTTTAATTCCAAGGAAGTTATGACAAAAAATATGTTTAAATATGCATTTTTTCCCTCATAAATTTACGGTTTATATTACCTATAAATGAAAAAAAAATTTCTCTAATGGCAAAACTTTTGCTTCATATTATTGCTCATGTTATTTAAAACATATTCTGAAGTTTGTATGCAAATATCGCTATTGTGGTTTTGATATACCATGTTAACAAAGTGGAAAAATTTTAATGAAAAATAAAGTTTTGAGGAAATTAAAGATTTACATTCGGCTTGGTTTTGCTTCAAATAATTTTACAATTATTCAAAATTTTTTAAGCCTCTAGGAGCCAATTGTGAACTGCTTTGCACAAAGGAAAGTTTGAGAAAAGAGTAAAAGGAATTTTTAAAACCGTGTACTCAATGATTTCAACAAAGTGGTATATCTTAAATTTGAAATTTGTCATTTTTCTTTGTATCTAAAAATAGAAAAATTTCAATTATAAAACATTATCTAATCGAAAAGCCAGGGCATTTGAACTATCCATCATCTAAAACAATGAGCTCTGCAACAGATAAAACCATGAACCACTCGCGTCTGCTGCCGGAGTAATAAAGCTCCATGCAGGTAGAGGTTTTAGCGACATAATAAGGACGGCAATTTATATATCAGATTTCCATAAAAATCATTTACGGGTTAAGAACCTTAGAATATAACACTTGAAAAGGGCGTCTTTGGTGGGCTACTCATGTACAGCTGCTGTGAACTTTTCGAAAGTGGTTATGGATGGTGAACCGACAAATCACGTGAAAACAGTTTATCGTCCATGGTGCATTGGTTCCAGCAAAACTAAGAGTATTCCGCATTGCTCTCCATGACCGAAGAATACAAAGTCTGACATAGCCAGTAGCCAGAACAGTGCTGACCACAACTGTGTGCCTCAACATAGATTGCGGCTATAGTGTTGCGTGTGGACTGTCTGCACATTATTGGCCAACATGTAAATTTATAATGTTTTAGGAAAAAAGGGCAGATAGAATGCTTTATTATGCTGAATATAAAGACTATAATTATTGGAAAGAAAACAGGGAAAGATTATTAAATATATAATTATAATTTTGCCATTTTTCATTGATGGCACGCGACACAATGTTTTGGGTACTATCAAAATGGTTTGTATTTTATTCCATAATAACGAAGTTCACTATGAAGTAATTCTCACGAGGGATCTCATTCGCGCTTTTGGCGCGCAGCTGCATGTTTTCATAAACGATATTTTTACAAGAAACTACAAGTACTTCCAAAACTTGGAGAAAAATATCAAAAATTTAGATATACGTGAGAAACCAGATGAAGAAAAAGTTACAGAAGAATTTATTTCCGTAATTGATTCTTCAAACAAGGTGTTTTTACCAAGATGTTCCCACTTCTAATAACTATCGGAAACGCTCAAGTTTATTATGTACTCTTGACTTCATTTGATTAGCTAAAATTGTCCCAGTTCGAATGTTTGGAAATTGAAGCATTTGATTGATTTCCGGTGTAGTTCAATATGGATTCAGAAATTTATTGAAACAAGAAAAGAGAGTTCGAATTGATAAATAGTAAAAATGACAGTAATTAAAGTTTGCAAAAATGGAATTCGATTCCAGACACATTTATTTGAAGAATAAGACTCGCTTAGAAACCATTTGAAATATATTTCCAGTTCAACATCACTCTACTAAAATTAAAATCTTACAATCATATTATTAATAACTGCAACAACAGAAGTCACACTAATGTTACTTTTATTTGAATTACACGTATAACTAAAGCATTTAAGGTTCCAGCTCTGGCATGTCCTCGTCACGCTTGACCGAGGTTTAAAACTACAAGGTCCATTGCTAACCGTTTTCCTGTTGCCTTATAGAGTGGCGTTAATATAACTATCATTCCCCTATAGAGTATTTGGAGCATTGTGGCCGATTTTTCGAAATTTTTCCCGATTTGCTAGCAGATTCT